>CAUYSK010096485.1:0-21829 GCA_963575035.1 Avahi laniger | reverse complement strand
GCTTGAGCCCAGGAGTCTGAGGTTGCTGTGAGCTAGGCTGACGCCATGGCACTCACTCTAACCAGGGCAACAAAGTGAGACTCTGTCTCAAAAAAAAAAGAAAACAAAACAATTCTCTCCATTGCAGTCCATTCCACCATCATAAATCAAGTGGTATCAAGAATAAGACTCTTCCCCATTGAACTTGCCCTCCTTCTGCATTTGTGAGTTCACAACCTGCAAAACTGTACATGGTGGCCCTGATCCACTATCTACCCATTCACCTAAACTAGAAACCTGTGATTCATTCTTGATTTTCTCTAGTATTTCCCTCATTGACTTCTCTCCCTCCCTACTGCACTCTTTAGTTCTCAAGCTACTCCTGGGAGTGTTCATCTTCTAGCAAAGAGCTCAATAAACATGTGTGGAATAATAAAAAAAAAAAATTCAACAAATTCAGCACCCTTTTACAATAAGAATGTTTAACAAAATAGGCATAGACAGGACTTGCCTCAAAATGATAAAAGCCATATATGACAAATCCATAGCCAACATTATACTGAATGGGGAAAAATTGAAAGCATTTCTGCTTAGGACTGGTACCAGACAAGGTTGCTGTCTATCACCACTTCTCTTCAACATAGTACTAGAATTCCTTAGCCACAGCAATTAGATAAAAGAAGGAAATCAAGAGCAGCCAAATCAGGGCAAAAGAGCTCAAACTTTTGCTTTTTGCAGACAATATGATCTTATATCTAGAAATCCCCAATGAATCTACCAAGAGACTACTGGAATTGATAAACAAGTTCAGCAGAGTCTCACATTACAAAATCAATGTACACAAATCAGTACCATTCATAAATGTCAACAGCAGTCAAACTGAGAACCAAATCAAAGACTCAATAACTTTCACAATAGCAACAAAGAAAATAAAATACCTAGGAATATATTTAACTAAGGAGGTGAAGGACCACTACAGGGAGAACTGTGAAAACACTGAAGAAGGAAATAGCAGAGAATGCAAACAGATGGAAAACCATACTGTGCTTGCAGATCGGCAGAATCAACATTGTTAAAATGTCTGTACTACCCAATATGATCTACAGATTCAACACAATCCCTATTAAAATACCAACATCATTTTTTGCAAATCTGGAAAAAATAATTCTATGCTTTGTGTAGATCCAGAGAAGACCCGGTATAGCCAAAACAGCCTTAAGCAAAAAGAACAAATTAAGAAGCATCAATTTCCCAGACTTCAAGCTATACTACAAGGCTATAAAAACCAAACAGAATGGTACTGGCACAAGAATAGAGACATAGACCAAGGGAACATGACTAAGAACCCAAATATAAAACCATCCTCATATAGCCATGTGATCTTTGACAAAGCAGATAAAAACATACACTGGGGAAAAGAATCCCTATTCAGTAAATGGTGCTGGGAAAATTGGATAGCGATATGTAGAGGACTGAAATGTGATCCACACCTCTCACCTCTCACAAAAATCAATTTATGATGGATAACAGACTTTAACCTAAGGCATGAAACCATAAGAATCCTGGAAGAAAATGTTGGGAAAACTTTTATAGACATCAACCTAGGCAAAGAATTTATGAAAAAGACCCAAAAAGCAATCACAGAAACAACAAAAATGAACAAATGAGACTTGATCAAATTAAAAAGCTTCTGAATACACAATCTACAGAATGGGAGAAAATATTTACACGTTATACATCCAACAAAGAGCTGATAACTAGAATCTATATAGAACTCAGGAAAATCAGCAAGAAAGCTCAAACGATCCCATAAAAAGTGAGCAAAGAACATGTACAGAAACTTTTCTAAAGAAGATAGACTTATGCCCAAGAAACATATTTAAAAATGCTCAACATCTCTAATCATCAGGGAAATCCAAATCAAAACCACAATGAGATATCACTTCAGTCCAGTGAGAATGGCTTTAATCAAAAAGTCTCAAAAGAACAAATATTGGCATGGATGCAGAGAGACAAAAACACTTATACATTGCTATTTCCACTGCAAACTAGTGCAACCTCTATGGAAAGTAATATGGAAATACCTCAAAGAACTAAAAGTGGAACTATCATTTGATCCAGCAATCCCACTAATGGGTATCTACCCAAAGGAAAAAAAGACATTCTGTAATAAAGACATCTACACTCTAATGTTTATAGCAGCACAATTCGCAATTGCAAAGTTGGGGAAACAACCCAAGTGTCCATCAATACATAAGTGGATTAACAAAATGTGGTATGTGTATACCACGGAGTTCCACTCAGCCACAAAACTAGCACCTTTTGTATTATCCTGGATGGAGCTGGAGCCCATTCTACTAACTGAAGTATCACAAGAATGGAAAAACAAGCACCACATGTACTCACCATCAAATTGGTACTAATTGATCAACACTTATATGCACATATGGAAGTAACATTCATCAGGTGTCCAGCAAGTGGGAGGTGTGAGGAGAGAATGGGTATATTCACACCCAATGAATGAGGTGCACGTCATCTGGGGGATGGGCACACTTATAGCTCTGACTCTGTTGGTGCAAAGGCAATATATGTAACCTAAACATTTGTACCCCCCGTAATATTCTGAAATAAAAATAAATAAATATATAAACTCAATTTGTTGTAGTTTTGTCTTTTGACAAATCTGGCAATTAATTAAGGGACATGAAGGACACTGTGGATGCTCCTGAGACCCCTTGAGTGAGAAACACAGGAAAAGCACAGTAACTTCCTTTTGGTGGGGTGGAGGGCAGTCTTCTGTCTTCCTCGCAGAACCTCAGGAGTCTTAAGTCCCTCTCATGTCAGACCTCTGCTCTTTTTTGTGTTTGAGCTCCCCAATCTCTTTGGCTTTTTGGGATACCAAGGATTAGTTTGTGCTTTTAGAGAGTCATTGATTGTGAGGCACGGGTTAGTTTGTGATGTGACAGAGTACATGACCTTGGAAAAACAAACACCACTTGTACTCGATACTAAATTGGAACTACTTGATCAACACTTATGTGCATATATGGATGTTAAATTTAAGGGAAATCAAGTAGGTGGGGGAAAGGGGATGGGTAAATTCACACCAAATGGGTATAATGCACATTAACTGGCTGAAAGGCATACTTACAACTTTGATTCATACTGTACAAAAGCAAATTATGTAACCAAAATGTATCTACCCCTGTAATGTTCTGAAATAAAAGTAATAATAAAACTATAAATCTAACTGAATAGTAAGAAAAGAAATTAATAAATTCCTATTTTCTTTTCCTCAAATCACTTGTCCTTGTTATTCTGATACAGCCTCAGGGACAAGTGTGGAACTTTCAGTAACAGAGTGAGCAATTCAAGGATGATTGTTCAGAATGAGTAAAGCAGGTGAATGTAAACGGGATAAAAATTTATATATGAACTTTTCATTGTTTCAAAAATCTTTTTCAGTAAAATAGTCTTAAAATTGTATTCATGAAATGTTTCAGTCATTTCTAAGTAAGATATAATGATGAAACATTAATTGTGGAACATAAGTTAAATTTTATTTCTGGATTCTTAAGTTTTATAGAAAGACAAACTAAACTATGAATTATTTGATTCTGAACAGTTCATTTTGTGGAGACTACTGTTAAGGAGTGTACTTCAGTTTCTTGCTAATTTTTAAATCCAGGCATCATGATAAACCATAAACATGTTAGGGTGGAAAGGCCTAGTGGATGCTCATGGCATGGGTGGAGAAAGATTTCTCACACAGAGTTTAAGAAATAAAAGTAAAAATGTTTGTTTTATCTTATTAGAAGGACAGAGAGCCATGAGGGTGGGGTGAGAAGAGAGCAGGGACATGGTGTGGCATCCCAAAGAAAGACAAGGGAGATGCTGGCAGCTAGACCAAATGGCTTGCTTCTTTTATGGGGACAAAAAAAATAGTAATTGCCTTTGTTGTTTCTTCCGTTCCTGGAGACTTAGTTATCTCTGAAACTTATAGCAGGGGATGTGTTTTGCCCGTGAGATATGCTTTGGGCAGGAAACAAAGGCCTGCACTTTAGCCCCCTGCTGTCTGTACAGCAGCTTCTCAGGAATACCTGGGAAGCCATAGAAACAAATTCTAAACGCTGTGAGCTGGTGAATGTAAAGAAAAAGATTTACATTTCCTTTAGGCTCTTTTGTGAAAACAGAGTCCCATCAGGTTGCCTACCAGCAGAGAGAGCAGAGAGCTCACAGGATTGACCTTTACTGATATTTATAATTATGGGATTAGATAATTTCCTGTTACGTCAGCAAGGCCGTCCTTACAAAACAGGCTTCCTTTTAAGCAGCTGATTTAAAAGAAAAAAAAAAGAAAGTGAAACCAGTTTTGTGCTTCCTGCGTAGACTGCAAATTCAGTTCTCTGTCATGCAGTTAGTCTCAGAGAAAAAACCTACTCTCCATGCAGATCTCTCTGCAGCAATCTGAAGACGCGAACTTAGCCTTAGGACACAGGTAGGTGAAGGAAAACTTGGGAAATGGAGGAGACAGAGAGATACAATAACAAGCCCAGAAACTAAAACAGAAACTAGTGTAAACAGTCATAGCAAACAGTCAGACAGGGGATTAAGACATGCTGAGAACACAAATATTGAAAGGTTGAACGACCCAAAGGACAGATTTCACACACAGGCTATGTGGGGGCAACAAGGCTGGTTTATTCTCCCGCGTGTGAGTGGGCTGAGTCCGAAAAGACAGTCAGCACAGAAGGGGGTTTTGTGAGAGTTTTTATAAACGGAGATAGCTGACCCCCTCCCACCCTCCGTGTTCAGTTCTTTGGTTCTGGGCCGACTCCTCATCCGATCCGTATTGTTGTTGTGGTCAGGCAGGTGAAGAATTGCCTCCTGCTACTTGCAGTTTGTGTATGGCAGAGGACGGTGGGTGGGCAGAACAGCTGTTTGTAATAAATTCTTTTTCAAACCACCAACTCCTGCAACCCCTTTGTCCTAGTCACATCCATCCTTCTGCTCTGGCCTCATTCTTATCAGGCAAGCTAGGGAGGAATAACCTTCTTCTGTGTCAAGGAGGGAGGAGGAAGGAATGCTGGCTGCTGCTGTCAGTTAGATCCACAACGTCCGGGGACTCTCCAGACTCCTACAGCTATTGTTTTACAAGCCTAAGTTTTGCATTAACCACATTCTGTCCTATACATACTTTTCAGGTTCCCACCTGGAACAAACCTAACAAATATGAATTTGGCATCATCATTGTTCCAAAAGATAGCTACAAATCTGGGAGAAGATGGAGCACATAATCTAAGCAGACAAGAAACAATTTGGCAATTTGTATTTGTTAGAGTGGAAAGGCTAGTAGGCGTTCATGGCCTGGGTGGCGAATGATTTCTTGTGCAGAAATTAAGACATAAGAGTAAAAAGGTTTATTTTGTCCTTTTACAGCAGGGGAGGAGGGAGGGGAGAGAGACAGAAAGAGAGAAAGAGAAAAGGGGAGAAAAAGAAAGAGAGAAGGGAAAGGGGGGAAAGAGAGCAGGGACACGGTGTGGCATGCCAAAGGAAGAGCAGGGGGTGCCAGCAGCAAGGCCAAGTTGCAGCAGGTAGATAACAAAAACTGCAAGGATGTCAGAGTCTAAGAGTTGTTTTCCTGCCTTTCTTTGGAGAAGAGATTATCACAGGAGATGTGGCTGTGTCCTCAAGATATGGTTGAGGCTGTAGTTCATATTCTTCTGCTGTCGAAAATGGACTGTCTTAAAGGTTAGATTAGGTCTGAATTTGGTTTTGTATTAATGTTATTAGATAGTGGAGAATATAGGGTCCAGAAATGAAAGCTAAAAGTAGAACCACTAGTGGCCTTAGTCTAAGATCATATTGGAAGAAGAGTTTACAGATGTGAGAAGGTAGAGGGTCTCTTGGACTGTAGGCAGATAGAGATGTCATAGAGTGCCCATAGTGGGGGATGGAAAGTAAGGTTATTATTATCAAGATTTTCAGCATGGGCAAAGGACTGATCAGCCCACAGTGTAAGTTGGGCTGTGGCGGTATTTATAGATTGATACAAGAAGTATAAAGAGGAGGCAGAGGGCAATAAGGATCCATATATACCACAGCATATTATTGGAGCCTGGTATCCATGACGGCCTGGATTTTCAGGGAGTTTGCTGTGGGTAGAAACAGGTTTTGGAGGGGGTGTAGCTTTGAGTCCAAAGAGATGACACTAGGACAGGATTTGAAGCTCAGCTATACTGATGGAAGCAGTGATAATTATTTAAAAGGAACTCTTTACAGGTCGAAGGGAACCTAGTTTGTCCTGGAAAAGCCTTGAGTAAAATTTAATCTCTAGGCTGTAAGTGTTGCAGTCCCTTTAAGAAGTTGTCCAGTGAGTTTTACTGCCAGGTGGGGGTAGAGAAAGACTACAAGGGATCCAAATGTTTACTAGTTTTATCCCTTGAAATTGGCCCTTACAGCAGTGAATAAGGTTGGGCTAGGCAGAATTTAACAGTTTAAATCCTAAAGATATTAGATCAACTTTGTTATTTATTTAATACAGTTTAACATACCAGTAAGCTTAATAAATTTTTTTGGGACTTCTGGTGTCTCTATTATTAAAAGCTAGTTTGAGATTAAAAATGAATTTAGAATTTTTTTTCTTGGAAAGCCTGTCAAACATTATAGATCTAAAATATTTGTTTACGTAAAATCACAGGTCACTTATAAAACAATGGCTTTTATTTCCCCAAAAGTGATAGTCTTTGGAAGACTTTAAAGGCAATGTAAAAGGTATATTGGTATAAACCTCTGCCCTCAAAGTTTAGTTTCATTCTAGTTAGTCAAAAACCCAACAAAGATAATACAGAGATTATTTTGACAAAGCATAAAATGTTTGCTTCTTTTAGGCCAGTTACTGAAAAAGTAAAGAAAAATCTTCTGTAGTGAGATAGTTTTAATTGAAAAATACAACAGGTTATAAAATCAAAATGAGTGTATCATGTAATTTTATGAGGAGTGAATTAATATTTTAAGAAAACTTTGTTTTAACCAAATTTTTTAAAAAATTATAGCCAACTGGATCACATACTAATTTCTTCATAAATTTTCTTTTATAAACTTTATCCCAGCTTTCACAGACCTTCTACAAAACATGTCTAAAACTTCCTGTTTTGTCCTAACTTTCCCTTTTCCTAAATAATCAGTCATTTTAGGAGAAAAATATTATACGAGATCCTTTTTTTGTAATATTGTTCTTCTTTTGTTTAACCTTTCTTACCAAAAATATATTTCCACAGTCATTGCCTTTTTATGTCTCTTTTTCTTACTCATAAGTTATTTTCTATTCCATTTTTAATACAATATTTGATGTAAGTGCTTACTTTTTCTTTAAGCCAATTAATTAGAGCTCATTTGTATATTTTGGTAGTGAAACATTACATACACATAACATATATGGACACACAAACATATAGACATATAGATATTTTTAGGTGAAGCAATGCGTAAAGTTTTACAGTTTGAAAGTTCAGAAAATACCCAGGAAAGGAAAAAGTTACATGTAAAGTTCCAGTTAAGCTTTTTCCAGAAGTCAGAGAAAGGAAGCATAAGATCTTTTCCCAATGGGAAAGCTGCTCTCCTCCTTCTTTCTGGCTACAGAATTATTGGTTGGAAGTTGTTGGTTCCCCACCCCCAGCACTTGAATATGTTGTCCCACTCCTTCCTGGCTTAAATGGTTTCTGGTGAGAAGTCTAGTGCCAAATGAATCATAGCTCCTTTATATGTTATTCATTTCTTTTGCTGCTTTTGAATCCTCTCTTTGTCCTTCACCTTTGAGAGTTTATTACATGCCTTGGGATAACATTATTTGGGTTGAATGTGTTTGGTGATCCCTGACCTTCCCATACCTGGATATCTACATCATTCTACAGGTTTGGAAAGGTTTTTTTATTATAATATTTGCTTGAATAAGCCTTTTACACCTTGCTGTTTTTTAACCTCCTCTTGAATGCAAATAAGTCTTAGATTTGCTCTTTTGACGTTATTTTTTATATCTTATAGGCATTCTTAATTTCCTTTCATTCTTTTTTCTTTTCTCTCCACTCTAATTGGAGTAAGATAGTATCTCATTGTGGGTTTTAATTTGCATTTACCTGCTGATTAGTGATGTTAAGCATTTTTTCATATTTTTTGGTCATTTGTATATCTTCCTCTAAGAGATGTCCTTTCATGTCATTTGCCCACATTTTAATGGGGTTTTTTTCTCTTGATGAGTTGCTTGAGTTCCTTGTAGATACCGCATGTTAGACATTTGTCAAACTCATAGTTTACAAATATTTTCTCCCATTTTGTAGGTTGTCTACTTGCTCTGTTGATTATTTCTTTTGCTGTGCAGAGTTTTTAGCTCAATTAAGTTCCATTTGTCTACTTTTGTTTTTATTGCATTTGATTTTAGAGTCTTAGTTATAAATTCTTTGCCTAGGCCAATGTCCAGAAGAATTTTTCCTAGGTATTCTTCTAGGATTTTTATTGTTTCTGGCCTTACATTTAAGTCTTTAATCCATTCTGAGTTAATTTTTGTATATGGTAAGAGATGGAGATCCAGTTTCATTCTTCTGCATATGGCTATCCAATTTTCTCAGCACCATTTATTGAATAGGGTATTTTTGTCTGCTTTTCAAAGATTGGTTGGTTGTATGAATATGGTTTTATTTCTGGGTTGTTCTCTATTCTGTTCCATTGATCTATGTGTCTACTTTTATTCCAGTACCATGTCGTTTGGGTTACTATTGCCTTATAGTATAATTTGAAGTCAGGTAATGCGATGCCTCCAGTTTTGTTCTTTTTGCTTAGGATTGCTTTTGTTATTTGTGTTATTTTTGGTTCCATATGAATTTTAGAATAGTTTTTTCTGATTCTGTGAGAAATGGCATTGGTATTTTGATAGCAGTTGCATTGAATCTGCAGATTGCTTTGGAAATTATGGCTATTTTAACAATATTGATTCTTCTAATTCATGAGCATGGGATATTTTTCCAATTGTGTCATCTATGATACCTTTTAGCAATGATTTATAGTTCTCCTTCTAGAGATATTTTACCTCCTTGGTTAAATGTATTCCTAGGTATTTTTTTTTGCAGCTATTGTAAATGAGATTGAGTTCTTGATTTGGTTCTCAGCTTGGTCACTGTTGGTGTATAGAAATGCTATTGATTTTTGTGCATTAATTTTATAACGTGAGACTTTTGCTGAATTCATTTGTCAAATCTAGGATTCTTTTGGAGGAGTCCTTTGGGTTTTGTAGGTATAAAAATCATATCATCAATAAATAGAAATAATTTGATTTCTTCTTTTTCAATTTGGATGCCTTTTATTTCTTTCTCTTGCCTGATTGCTCTGGCTAGGACTTACAGTACTATGTTAATTAGAAGTGACAAAAGTGGGCATCCTTGTCTTGTTTGCATTCTCAGAGGAAATGCTTTCAACTTTTCCCCATTCAGTATGATGTTGGCTGTAGGTTTCTTATATATAGCATTTATTATTTTGAGGTATGTTACTTCTATGCCAAGTTTGTGGAGGGTTTTTCCATGAAGTGATGCTGTATTTTGTCAAATTCTTTTTCTGCATCTATTGAGATGATCATATGGTTTTTGTTTTTAATTCTGTTTATGTGGTGAATCGCATTTATTGACTTGTATGTGTTGAACCATCCTTGCATCTTTAGGATAAAACCCACTTGATCATGGTGTATTATCCTTTTGATGTGCTGTTGGATTCAGTTTACTAAGTATTTTCTTGCATATTTTTACTTCTAAGTTCATCAGTGATTTTGGTTTGTAGTTTTCTTTTTGTGTGCATCTTTTCTCGGCTTTGGTATTGGGGTGATAGTGTCATAATAGAATGAATTAGGGAGGTTTCCAGCCTTCTTCATCTTTTGGAACAGTTTTGGTAGGACTGGCATTAGTTCTTTGTGTATCTGGTAGAATTCAGCTGCAAATCCATCTGGGCCTGACCTTTTATGTTGTTTTTCTTAGGATATTTTTTTATTACGGATTCAATCTTGCTACTTGCTATATTGATCTATTCAAGAGTTCTGTTTCTTCCTGGTTCAATGTTGGGAGATTGTATGTTTTCAGGAATTCATCCATTTCCTCTAGGATTTCTAATTAATGGTTAGTGAGCATATAGTCTCTGATAATCTTTTGTATTTCTGTGGTATAAGTTGTAATGTCTCCTTTTTCATTTCTGATGGTGATTTTTTGGATCTTCTCTCCTCTTTTCCTGGTTAGTTTAACTAGAGGATCATCAATTTTGGTTTTCTTTTTGAAAAACCAACTTTTCATTTTGTTGATCCTTTGTATTTTTTTTTGTCTCTATTTCATTTAGTTCTGTTCTGATCTTTGCTATTTCTTTTCTCCTGCTAACTGTGCATATGGTTTGTTCTTGTTTTTTGAGTTCCTTGAGGTGCAACATTAAGTTGTTAATTTGTGATCTTTCCTCTTTTTTGACACTTAATACTATAAAATTGCCTCTTAAAAATTAACAATTGCCTCTTAGCAATTTTAAAGGAGATTAGTGTGGATAGAAGGAAACCAGATGCCTTTTATCAAGGCAATGAAAGAATGACCTGAAATCATTTCAAGATTATGGGTGCTACCCCTCCCATTGCAGGCCCAAAGTGCCAAGGCCTGGGAAACAGAACTATGTCAAAAGAGGGGCCTCAGCATTTGCTGTCCTGTGCTGCCTCAAGTCTCTGCTCCCCACATTCTAGTACCGTGTTCCTCAGTCATCCCAGCTGTGGCTCAAGCAGGCCCAGGTGTGGCTCAGACAGTTGCTCTGAAAAGTACAGGCTGTTAACCTAGGCAGCAACCACGCAGTGCTCATTCTACAGGCACTCGGAGGGCAAGACCTTCAGAGGCATAGCTACCTCAACCTAGATTTTAAAATATGCTCTGAAGAGTCTCAGGACCCAGGCAGATAATTGCCATGGGGGCAGGGCCACACAGAGAGCCCCCACTAGGGCAATGCCTAGTGGAACCAGGGGAGTGGGATCAATGCAGAGAGTCCCCACTAGGGCAATGCCCAGAGAAGCCATAGGGACAGGGCTACCACAGAGTATCTCCCTAGGGCAATGCCCAGCAGAACCATGTGGACAGAGGCACCCCTGAAACTCCAAAATTATAGAGCCAGCAGAGTGCGATTCCAGCCGGAGAGAGCTGCAGGCACCCAACTTCAACCTCTGAGAGCTTCTATGTGGGCTGCACTCAGCAAAGCCAGGGGGGCCCTCCAGACATTTAGGGGCCCAACCCCCATCTAGTATGTCTAGAAGGTAGGATATGGATTCAAAGAACATTATTCTCATGGCTCAAGGTTTAATATTGTTTGTTTTATTGGATTTTGGACTTCTTTGGGACCTGTGTTACCCCTTTCTTCTTGTCCATTGCTCACTTTTGGAATGGGTATGTCTATCCTTTGCATGTCCCACCAATGGGACTCTCCCCTCATGAGTGATCAGTGCCTTATAAAAGGGCTGTAGGGAACAGATCTTTTTTCAGTCTTTTGACTTTCTGCCTTCTGCCATGTACGAATGCCTTAACAGAATGCCATCTTTGAAGCAGAGATAGGCCCTCATGAGACACTGAACCTGCTGGTGCCTTGATATTGAATTTCCCATCCTCCAGAATTGTGAACAATAAATTTCTATTATTTATAAATTATCAGGTCTTGGATATTTTGTTATAACAGCACAAATGGACTATGACAGTTGCATAATCAAGCATTTTTATTATTTTATTCTCCTTCTGTTAGTTTGGCAGTTATACACATTTTTACTATTCTATTTAGAGGCTACATTATAAATTGCAGCATGCATCCTTGACTTTAAAAGATTATGAAAGTCAATTTTTATTTTGACCTTCCTCTTGAATACAGCAAGGACCTAGAAAAACTTCAAATCCATTTGGCCACTCTCTCCAACTTGTATGTAATTGTTATCATACATTTTAAACTCCAGTTTGTATGCATTCATTTAGATATATCAACATATTTATCTCTCTTGTTGTTCATCATTTCTTCCTGCATATCTGACCTTCTACTGATGACATTTTCCTTCTCCTGAAGAGGACCCTTTAGTAGTTTCCTTAATTTGCATTTTCTAATGGCAATTACTCTCAATTTTGGTTTTAAATGTCCTTTTTCCACCATAATTCCTTAAGGATATTTCATATTCTATAGAATTCTTGTTTGTCAGTTATTTTCTTTCAGGATATTAAAGATTCCATTCCCCTGTTTTCTGGCTTTAACTAGAACTGTTGAGAAATTAGCTCTCTCTGTCAGGTTTTTGAAGGCAAGCTCTGTTCTTCTTTGGATGATTTGGTTTTTTTGTTTGTTTGTTTTTCTTTCTTTTTTGGCACTTTCACATTGATATGTCTGAGTGTAAATTTTATTTGTCTTTTCTGATGTTTTCTGTGGTCTTAAATTTTGTCTTTAATGTGTAATGGAAAATTTTCAGTGATTATTGATTAAAATTATTTACCTCTTCTGTCAGATATTCTTCATTACCTGGTAAACTTTTTGAGGCTTTAAAATTTTTTTTCTTAAAAAATTAATCTAGCTGTTTTATATGTCTTCAGCTGGAAAGGTTGGTCTGAGTTGCTTAGTCTGCCATTAACGTGTAGGTTCAAATTTAAGAGGCATTGGAGAAGATGGAAAACACAAGATAAAACAACTATAGGGTGGTGCCTTAGTCTGTTTTGTGTTGCTATAACAAAATACCTGAGACTGAGTAATTTATAATAAACAAAAACTATTGGCTTACAGTTCTGAAGGCTTGGAAGTCGAAGATCAAGGCACCATCATCTGACAAGGTCCTTCATGCTGCATCATCACATGGCAGAAGGCAGAAGAGTAAAGGGGCAAAAGAGGGACAAACTCAATCTTTTACAATAGCATTAATCCCACCCCTGAAAACAAAGCCCTCATGGCCTGATCACCTCTCAAAGATCCCACCTCTTAATACTGTTACAGTTGTAATTAAATTTCAACATGAGTTTTGGAGGGGACAAGCATTCAAACTATAGAAAAATAGGTTGACATTATAGCAATCTAACAGACGCAATGAAGGCAAAATTGAAGGGAAACCTGGTAGGGGGTAAAAAAGAAGTGAAATTGAAGAGATATTTAAGAGGATAAGTTGAGGAAACATGATGTACCAAATTCACATCAGGAAGAAGAAGGAAGAATAGGACACCCATTGGCCTGGAAGTATGGTTGTACCATTAAGTAGGGCAGGAATTATAGGAGGAAGGGAAGCTTGAATAATATACAAAGTTGAAACATATGAAATCTCATCTCAACTGCTGTCCAAGGATATGTCCTAAAGGCAGTTGAATGGAAAACTTAGTATTGATGAAACACTAGATACAAAAGAGCTTTTGGGTCTACAGACACAGATGTAGATGGCATCACTATATTCAAGCAATAGAAAGATGATATTAATGAGGGAACATGAAAGTAAAAAGTGGGTGACAAGCATAAACCAGGTTAGAGGTACATTTAAAAGGACAGGAGAGCAAATAAATATCATGAAATGACGTAAGAAGAAGTGATTAAGAGATAGGAAGGGAACCAGGCAACACAGGTTTCAAAGAAACTAGTAGAGGAAAGATAATCAATTTGGTGGCATCACTCTTGTTTTAAAAATAAATATCAAGGTATCAAACTCATGCGTATTTTCAAATTCCATCTCTCAACTTAATGCTTTCCATGCAACTGATCCTGTGTAAGGAGAAGTGCCAAATTCAGACCATAAAGTTGCAACTCACCCTGACAACTAAAAAGGCAACCCACAATGATGTCTTGCACACACAAAAAAGGTGTTAACAAAAAATATATGTTGGAACAATTAAAGGAGAGGAATGAGAAAGCCTTGGACACTTGCATTATAAGTATATTCACCCTTCTGCCGTGTGGCTGGCACTACCTAAGGTCAGAACACAGTCATGCTAACTGAGTGTCTGTTTTTCACACAGCCATGGACACAGCAGAAGACACCCCTGTTGAGCCTGTCCCTAGAGACAAAAGGAGGCAAGATCTCGAAAAGATGCTGAAAGAAGTAGGCCTGACTATTGAGTACTGGCTCCCTAAGCTTCAGGAAGACCTGGGTATGACTTGTCCCCAGGCCTTACAACACATAGAGGAAAAAGACCTCCAGAAGCTGAAATCCCAGGCAAAATATCCATGGGAGGAAAGGGCCCTGGAAAAGCTTCTGAACCTGGCACACTCAAATAGTGTGTCAGAGTTACAGAAGTCTCAGATAGAGAAGAAAAAGGAAAAGCAAGAACAGGCAGCACAGATGCTGAAGGAGCTGAAGGACTTGATGTCACAAGGAAAGCAGCGAAAGGAAGAAGCAGTAATAAGCAAAGAAGCAGAGCTGAGGGAAGCAATGGACATCCCCAAAGAGTATTGGCCATCTTCTAAAACATCCCTAAAAGAAGTCATAGACGACATGCAGAAACAACTTGAACTCACAAAGCTGGAACTATCCCAGCAGCAAAATCTCTCAGATAAAGATTTGGTGAGCTGGGCATCTGGAGGGCTGGCCCTCGAGGGAATTTACAAAACCACTGACCAAGGGGGTCTGATAGAGAAGAAAGAAAAGCTACTCAGAGTCCCCAAGGACTTCTCACTCTCTGGTTCTAGGCAGGGCACACGGATGGAAACAACAGAATTTACATCTTCTGAAGAAGAATCCAAGTTCACTCAGAAAATAGAGAAGAGGGGATTTAGTGCAATTATCTCAAGCAAAGGTGAAGGTTGGGGAGGTTGTCTCGAAGTTGATTTTGATTACAGCAAGCATTCAAAATTCAAGAAAACTCAACAAAAGCATTCTGAGCATTCTTATTTCTGCTCAACCAAGTTTAGCTACATCCCCCTGGCCTCCTGCTACTTTCCCATTGATCAGCTCCAGTTATCTAATGCTGCTCTTGAGGAATTAAAATACATTGAAGACCTTCTGCATCAGACAGCAGACTCAGACAGATCCTCCTTACTGAGACACAGGACTGAAAGCTTCTTCCACAGGTTTGGCTCTCATGCTAACCAAGGCCCTCTGCACCTGGGGGGCATCTACTGGTGGAAAGCCGTTTCAGAGGGTTTCCACAGTAAGCAGTTGAAGGAAGTGAAACAGCAGTCAGCAAAGGCCCTGGATATTTTTGTAAGGAGCAGCTTCAGTACACTTCCAGTGAAATTTGCTGGAGGTGTGACTGTGTCAGACTCTGATTCAAACACAACCTCTCAGACAAAAACTTCCCAAAATCTCCAGGCTAAAGTCCAATTATCTGCAGCCCAGACAGGCGGCCCACCGGAAGCAAATGGCTTTATCCAGTGGAAAGCTGGCCTCATTGTCAGCAATACAAACTGGTTTGTCATTGACCAGGAACTTCATCTGGTGCCCATTTGGGACATCATCCTCTCCAGCCACAGAAGTGATTTTAAATATCCTTCTCAGGTGGCTGACTATCTGAAAGACCACTACACTGCTATGACTAGCCATACTGTCCACATCCAGGATGAAGAGGAATTACTAAGTGCTAGTAAGGAGACTAGGGCTTTCCTAGAGGGTTTGAAATCTTGGAAGATATCTGATCCTGAAGAGCAGCTTGAAAAATTGATAAATTTCATGCAAACATTGAGTCAAAAACTAGGCAGTTATGACCCTTGGATTAACATGTGCCTCACAGACTGGCATCTGCAGAATTTTCTAGTAAAAATTGTCAAGTTTTGCAAAGAAACTTCCAATTATAAAACTAAATTTATTAAATGTCAGTTGGATGTCCTTCTGTATCCTCACATATACAGAGTAACAAACTTCCCTCAGACTCACTCCCTCATGCAGTGGATCTATGAGTTAGAGTCAGAGCAAGAGCAAGTCAACATTTCCCAATTTTCTGAATTAATTAAAATCTTACAAGAAGCCAAGAATGACCTCATGGAAGCAAAGGTCAAATCTGAGTGCCCAGAAACAGTGGAGAAATCTCAACGAAAGGCCACTTATGAGGTCAGCAGGGCTCTCCACTGCTTCTTGAATAAACTCCAAGAAACAGACCAGCCAGACACACAGCTCTTGCTACTTTCCATTGCAGCTGGTGCAGGATATCATGTGGAAAACAATACTTTCCAGTATCTCCTGGGGTGTGATGAGTTAAACTTCCTACTGGATGAAATTCAAACTGCACAGAATAAATACCAGGAGCTCAAAAATATTTGCAGCTACAGGGCTCAAGCATTCCTGGTGCTCACAGGTCTGACAGCCACAACTGGAGTTATAGCTATATCTCCAAAGGAGAAAACACAACGCATGGCATTAATAAGACATCACATGGGAAACTCATTTTCTAAAGAAGTTGAACATGTTCTCACCAAACCTGGAGCAGATCATGATTGGAAAAACCTCGAGAAAGACTTACAATTGCTTATTGATGGAGATTATGAAGGCACCATCTCTTCTTCTCAAGTGGATGAGGTGAGAAAACAATTGCAGAGTCTCTTCCATGAAAAGAAACAGCCCTGTAAACCACATGATAATAAAAATGAGAAATGGGAGGTGATAGAAAATGGAGCTTTCCTAGACTTACTCCAGCGTCTAGGCCTAGAACATGACTACCCAAAAAGAATGAGCCGAGCTAACTTCCATCTGATCTACAAGACTTCTGTGTACAAAACCCAGCCCAGCTCTGAACGGGAGCTTCCCTTCTATTTTCTGCAGAAGCTAATGATGCTAGATTATAAGCTGAGATACCTGGTCTTCAAAGATGATAGAAACACAGAACACCAAGTCTATTCAACTGCCTCTAATCAGGAAAATGAGGCATTTGATCCATTTGAAGACAGTGATAGTCCCACTAAGCCTTCAGACACTAAACCTAGACCCCACATTCACCCAATGGATATTCAGATGGCAATTTTTCACTGTGCAGATGATTTTGCCAGACAATATATTTTGACCAAACTTTCCATTTGTCAGTTTGCCCTCCCTCTTGTGGTGCCTAATCCCTGCACTTCTCAAATTGAATTTTCTCTCTGGTCTCTCAGACAAGTTAGGAGAAGTTGGCAGCAAGGGAAGAAGAAGAGTTACAAAAATCAGCACATGTGTCATGTCTCTACCCCTATTGTGTCCTTTATTAGAGTTGGAAATGGCTTCTCTTCTTCCAAATCTCAGATCATCAACTGTCTTCTCAGTAAACAAAAACATGATGTGTTTTTTCACCGACACTGCAGAGGAAGCAACAAAAACTGTCTTTTGATGGGAGGAATGGTGGAGATGTGTTGGTTCTGTCCTGGAGGGGACGATGAGGACAGACTTGACAGCTGTGTGACTTTCATGAATCTTCATGGAGATGCAAAGGAACATGAGCGGCAGCTCACTTTCCTGAAGGCAGTCTCTTCTCTCATTGTGGTGCTCATGTCAACTTCTGATAAAAATGAAGAAAACCGAAAAATTGTCCGTGACATGGGGCAGTCATCAAGACCTTTGATCTGCTTGTTTGATAACAAAGAAGAAACCACGGTCAAAACTCCCAGCCAAAAAGTGACAATTGGCATCAGGAATAGAAATGCAGCAGAATTAACAGAAGAGCTCATAACCACAATCAGACATTTGCTAGAGCTCTCTTGCAATGCTCTCAGCTTAGAGGACTGTTCCCGGATTGCTCGTGAACAAGGATTCCTTATTGATGAAGACCAGAGAGATTGCAAGGAAGCCAAAGAAAAGGCGCAGAGTCTAATGGCTCTTCTGGGAGAAATGAAGTTGTCTCGGATGAAGGAAAACTTACTACCCCTTCAGGGACAACTGTGGCACCTCTGGTGTAAAAAGGACAAAGAACTCTATCGTCTGAGAGAAAAGGAAAATCGGAGCATTGAACAATACAAGAGTGAGATTGAGACAGATAAGCAAAAAATACGGTACGATCAGCTGACTAAAGCTGTTTCTCTCAATAATGTAATGCAGTCTTTCCTTCAAATTCTCCATGAAAATTCAGAAACTCACACCAAACTCTACTTCTTGCAGTGGCTGAGTGTGTTTTTAGACAATCTGACTGCAGAACACTTGGAAAAACAGTGTGAGAAGCATAGCTCTTTGCGGTCACCTATACAAACAGAAAAGGAGGAGGCACCTAACGGCAACTCTCTGAAATACCAGCAAAATGAAATAGAAGCCATCTCCAAAGAGATTAGTGGCTGTACCTTGGGAATTGGGCAATTTCTCAGAGAAGCTGGCCAGATTTATGAAGCTCTAGAAGAAACTTCCTCCCCAAAAGATACCCTTCTTCTCTCCCTTCCCCACATTGCTGCAGATCTGATGATATCTGGTATTCCCATTGAGCTGATGGATGGAGATGCTTCATATGTGCCCTTGAAGTGGATAGCAGCTGTTTTTGACAAGGTCTCTGAGGAACTTGGAAACAAACGGATGTTTGTTCTCTCTATTCTTGGCCTGCAGAGCTCAGGGAAGTCCACCCTGCTAAATGCCCTTTTTGGGCTGCAGTTCACTGTCGGTGCAGGGAGGTGTACCCAGGGGGCCTACATGCAGCTCCTGAAGGTGAAGAAGACATTCACAGAGGAACTTGGCTTTGACTTTATGCTTGTTGTGGACACAGAAGGACTTCGATCCCCACAATTCAGCAACAAATCCCAGAATAGGGACAATGAGTTGGCAACCTTTGTCATTGGACTTGCAAACTTGACCCTGATCAATATTTTTGGGGAGAATCCAACAGAGATGCAGGATATCTTACAAATAGTTGTCCAAGCCTTTCTGAGGATGAAACAGGTAAAAATCTTCCCAAGTTGCCTCTTTGTCCACCAGAATGTGGGAGATGTTACAGCTCAATACCAAACTATGGAAGGACGAAGATTGCTACAGCAGAAACTAGATGAAATGGCAGCAGTAGCTGCTAAACAAGAACAGTGCTCAGACGTAACCTGCTTCAGCGATGTAATTAAGTTTGATGTCAACGCTCACGTCTACTACTTTGCTCATCTCTGGGATGGTAATCCCCCAATGGCCCCTCCCAATCCTCGCTATAGCCACAATGTCCAGGAACTGAAATGTAAAATTCTTATGACTGCTGAACAGGAATCCAGAGGAAATATCATGAAGATATCAGATGTAAAATTCCGAATTCAAGATTTGTGGAGAGCCCTGCTGAACGAGAACTTTATTTTCAGTTTCAGGAACACCCGAGAAGTCATGGCCATGAGCAATCTGGAAACCAGGTATAACCACTGGAGCTGGGAGCTAAGGAGTCACATGCTGGGCTTGCAGAACCAGCTGATCAACCAGATTCAGAACGGAAAAATTCAGACATTCAAATCAAGCACATTTGAGGCCGCAGTTACAGAAAAATATGAAGCTATCAAGCAAGAACTGGAAAAATATTTCAATGAAGACCCAGAGAGTGAAATACTGGTTCAATGGAAAGCAAATTTTAAAAATAAGCTAATAATCCTTCGAGACACACTTATTTCAGAGACCACAAGTAAAGCCAATGAACTTATCAGTTGTAAAAAAAGTCAAGAAAGACTGGGTAAGAAAAAGACAGATTATGAAAATGAATTATTGGAAAAGAGCCAAAAGTTGGCTTTAACTGTAAAGGATAGAGAATTGAGTGAGGAAGAGTTACATGAGAAATTCAATCAACTTTGGGAAAAATGGGTCTATGATGTGTCCCCAACTCTACCTCAAGTCACAGAGCCTGACCCTGATGGGGATTGTGAAGGCATCCTTTTCCACAGTTTCAAAAAGGAGATAAACATACTGAAGATTTCTGGAAAAAAGTTTCAAATCAATTTTGATGAACATGTCAAAGTGAATAAGAACTATACATTAGGGATCTGTGATAAAGAGTTCATTAATAGGATTACTGACTCCATTGTTTCAAAATGTATTGAAACTATTAACAACATTTGCAAGCAACAGTGTGATTATAATGCAATTTATTTCGAGAAAATCCTAAAAATGATAGAGGAAGAAGTGAAATCTGCATCTACTGAGGAAAAATATACATTTACAAGTAAATATACCATGGACTTATCTTCATGTTTATTCCAAAAAGCATCGGAGAATTTTAAGCAAATGCACAGGGAATTTAAGAGAGCAAATGATCCTGTACAATATTTGGAAAGCAAGAAAGATGACTTCTTCACGAGTTTTAAGATCTCCTGTCAAGGAGCAACCTCCATAAAAACGTTTGTTGATTATCTGTGGGACAAGCTCACTCCTGCTGTCTCCACCACCATATGGAAAAAAATGACCATTAACATTGCTGAGGACATGCAAGCTACCTGCCCTGCAGTCAGTGGAGACAGGGCTAACCTGGAGAAACACATTCTCATCTCTCTGGCAGAAGAGGAGAACTTTGATAATTATTTGCAATACTTTCATGATCCAAAATCATTTTTTAGGAGTTACATTGAAAACTGTATTAACAGATATTATTCAGACAAAGGAAGTGAAAAAATAAAGACTCTTTTAAAAATAAGTTTAGATGGCATCAAGAGTATCATCCTCTCTTCCATTCATGAATCCACAGCAATAGCTAAAGATAAAAGCAGCACTGCATCTGAGTGGTTGGATTTGTTCTGTGATTGCCTGGGAAGCAACTTGATCTTTCCACGAAAAGACTTGAAAAACATTGAACACCAGGAGATAAAAGATATTGAGTTTCTCAAAGAAGCCATGAGTACAGCTTTGGATCCTGCAATGAAACGAGTAGAACAAAATTGTTCAGGTATGCTTCCAGAAAAACTGATTGCTGAAATAGAGAAAATCCTCTCTGGACATCTCAGTGGCTGCTGGAAACAATGTCCTTTCTGTAAAGCAATTTGTACAAATACTATTCCTACACATAAAAACCACAGTACTCCCTTCCACCGTCCTGAGGCTGTCAATGGGTGGTATAAAGATACAACAGATCACTTTATCATTGATTTCTGTACTAGTTCTGTAGAAAGCAAGCATGGAATAATTTTGGAAGATAATCGGAAAACCTTATATAGGAACTATCAGCAGGCAGGAGGAGATTATGCCACATGGAGTATTACCCCAGTTGTATCCACCCAGCCATATTGGAAATGGTTTATCTCTAACTTCAGATCAAAGCTAGAAGAAAAATATCAGAAAAAATTCAAAGGTAAAGGTGAAATCCCTGATGCATGGGCAAAAATCACAAAGCAGACCGTGCTTGAGGACTTGAAAGACAATAATACTCAATGACCACAAAAGAGCTTCTGTATCTAAACAAAAGAGCCACAGTACCTGAACAATCCTAAAACAACACCTCTTTACAATTAGAACCTTCATTATTTCCATTCTTAAAATGAAATGTGAAAAAAGAAAACAATTAACATTTCAAGAGTTGAAGAGTTCCTGTGAATGGTCTTCATTTCTCCCTGCCACAATTCTTTCTGGTTTAAAAACAAATTACCAAAATATGTGTATATGTGATAAAATCAAATAAAATCCATTTTAAAACATCTACTTCATATTTTAAACTATTTTTCTAGATATAGTATTTTTATTTTAAAATACATAATGTCTCAGAGAAAGTCATTTTAACAGAGGAAAATCAAAATCATTGCAGCCTGCTACAAATTTCTATAGAATAACTGTATCAATATTTCAACCAACATATGGGTTTTAGCTGGAAGCTACAAATTGACTTTTTAATTTCTTTTTTTTTTTTTTTTTTTTTTTTGAGACAGAGTCTCACTCTCTTGCCTGGGGCGAGTGCCGTGGCGTCAGCCTAGCTCACAGCAACCTCAAACTCCTGGGCTCAGGCAATCCTACTGTCTCAGCCTCCCAAGTAGC
>CAUYSK010096484.1:0-16685 GCA_963575035.1 Avahi laniger | reverse complement strand
TTCATAAGGGATATTGGTCTGTAGTTTCTTTTTTTGTTACATCCTTTCCTGGTTTTGGTATCAGGGTGATGTTAGCTTCATAAAATGTGTTGGGGAGGATTTCTTCCTTCTCGATGTTGTGGAATAATTTCTGCAGGATAGACACCAGTTCTTCTTTGTAGGTCTGGTAAAATTTGGGTGTGAAACCATCTGGCCCAGGACTTTTCTTTTTAGGAAGGTTTTTTAAATTGCTGTTTCAATTTCAGTACTTGGTATTGGTCTGTTAAGGAATTCTATTTCTTCCTGTTTGAGCCTAGGGATGCTGTGTGTTTCTGAGAATTTGTCCATTTCCTCCACATTTTCCAGTTTATGTACATAGAGGTTTTTATAGTATTCATAGATGATATTTTTGTATTTCTGTGGCATCAGTTGTAATTTCTCCTTTTCATTCCTGACGGAGCTTATTAGAGTTATTTCTTTTCTACTTCTTTTTAATCTATCCAGAGGCATGTCAACTTTATTTTTTCAAAGAACCAACTTTTTGTTTTATTAATCTTCCATGTAGTTTTTTGTTATCAATTTCATTTAGTTCTGTTCTGATCTTTGTTATTTCTTTTCTTCTGCTGGGTTTGGGGTCGTTTTGCTCATCCTTTTCCAGTTCTTTGAGAGGATTCATCAGATTGTTTATTTGTGATCTTTCTGTCTTTTGGATGTAGGCATTTATGGATATAAATTTTCCTCTCGGGACTGCTTTAGCTGTGTCCCACAGATTTTGATAACTCGTGTCTCCTTTATTATTTAGTTCAAAGAATCTTTTAATTTCCATCTTGATTTCCTCCTTAACGCATTAATCATTCAGCAGAAGTTTTTCCATGACTTTGTTTAGAGATGAGAGTTTCTGTTGGAGTTGATTTCTAATTTTATTCCACTGTGGTCTGAGAAGATGCATAGTATAATTTCTATTTTTTAAAATTTTTTGAGATATGCTTTGTGCCCTAAGATATAGTCAGTCTTAGAGAATGTCCCGTGAGCTGATGAGAAAAATGTATATTCAGTGGTTTTGGGGTAGAATGTTCTGTAAATATCAGTCTCACCCATTTGTTCTAGAATTCTGTTTAAGTACATTGTTTCTTTGTTTATTTTCTGTTTGGAGGATCTGTCCTGTTCTGTCAGAGGAGTATTGAAGTCTCTTTCTATTGTGGTGTTGCTGTTTATCATTTTGTTTAGATCAAGTAGGATTTGCTTTATGAATCTGGGTGCACCTGAGTTAGGTGCATAAATATTTAGAATTGTTATGTCTTCCTGTTGAATTGTACTCTTCACCACTATATAGTGACACACTTAGTCTTCAAATCAACAAAAGTGATGAAGGACAAAGTTATCTGAAATCAGACCTACAACACCAGTTTTCTTTTGGCGTCCGTTTGCTTGAAATTTTCTTTTCCATCCCTTCACCTTGAATCTGAATGCATCCTTATGGGTTAAATGTGTTTCCTGAAGACAGCAGATACTTCATTTGTGTGTATTTATCCATTCGCCCAGCCTATGTCTCTTTAGTGGGCAGTTCAAGCCATTCACATTTATTGAGAGAATTGATAAGTGGGGTAGATTTCTGTTCATTCTGTTTAGTGGAACTTTTTTGCTTTGTTTTCTGTCTTGAGCCATTGTGGTATCTGGCCTTTTTAGCTTTTGGATGATTTGTCATTCATGAGTCTTTATTGTGCTGATCCATGTGTAATACTGTTTTGAGTACTTCCTAGAGGGCAGGTCTTGTCTTGAATTCCCTCAGTCTTTGCTTGTCTGAAAAGATCTTTATTTTTCCTTCATATACAAAACTTAGTTTTGCAGGGTACAAGATTCTTGGCTGGGCATTATTCTGTTTGGGAAGAGTGAGAATCTGGCCGCAGTCTCTTCTTGCTTGTAAGGTCTCAGCTGAGTAGTCTGGCATTATTCTGATAGGTTTTCCTTTGTAGATTACCTGCTTCTTTCACCTTACAGCTGGTACAAGGGCCTCTTTGGTGTTTATTTTGGTCAATCTGATGACTGTGTGTTGTGGTGTCTTCCTGTTTGCAATGACTCTCCCAGGAGTCCTTTGAGCTTCTTGTACCTGGATATCTAGATTTTTAGCAAGACCTGGGAAATTTTCTTCTATTATATCCTCAAATATCTTCTGCAACCCTTGTGTATTTTCTTCTTCACCCTCAGGGATGCCTGTGATTCTCACGTTAGTACTCTTCACATTTCTTGTAGGCTTTGTTGTTTTCTCTTATTTTTCTGCTCTATCTCTGTGACTGACTTATTTAATTGAAAGGCGTTATCTTCAATCCCTGCGATTCTTTCTTCTCTTTGATCTACCTTGTTTTTTAGGCTTTCCACTATGTTTTGTAATTCCTTGAATAAATTCATTTCCAGAAGTTTGGTTTGATTTTTCTTTAATATTTCTTTAGTGAATTTTCTTTCCAAGTCCTGGATTTTCTTTGTGGCTTCTTTGTGTTGGTTATCCATTTTTTCTTGCATATCATTGAGTTTTCTTACAATCCATGTTCGAAATTCTTCTGTCATTTTAGTGTTCTGAATTTGGTTTATGTCCATTGCTAGAAAGCTTGTGTTCCCCTTTGGCAGTGTGCTTTCCGTTTGATTCTTCATACTTCCAGAGTTCTTCTCCTGATTCCTTCCCATCTGGATCAGCTGTTGCTTCTTACCTTTAGATTTTCATTTGAATAATGACATGCCCTGATTAGTCTCTGAGCCAGTAGATGGTGTTTGTGGGTGAAATTCAACCACACCCTGTATGATGAGTCAGTAGATGCACTTAAAGGGTGTATAGGATGACCTCCCTGTCAGTAGTTGGTGTTTGCCGGGAGGAGCAGGCTACAGTGTTGTTTTGGGGTCCTGTAACCAGCTCTTGTTCCTCTGGAGAGGCACTGTGGTGCCTCAGGTGTTGGGTGGGGCCCTGGGACTTCCAGGTATGTCCTTATTCTCCAACTCTGTGGGGGCAGGTGGGGGAGTGAGTCTGGGCAGAGCTGTGTTGGGTGAGCCTGCCCTCAAGCACCACAAATGTTGTTAGCAGGGGTCAAAGTTCTGTTCTCTGCTTCTGGGCAAAGCTGCCAGGGAGGGGCCAAAATGGCCCTACTCAGCCGAAAAGTCTGCGTGTGGGGGTGGGGCTGTGTGAGACCTGCAGTCTGGAACAGGCCTCACTCCTTTCCACCTCCCCTATTCCGCGGTTTCTCCCGGGTCTTTGCCAGCAGGCAGGACCTCAAGCCAGTGGATCTCCCCTGGCTGTGATTCCGGCCGGGAGGGTCCCTGCCCAGAATTATGGTCTGAGCTGGGCACACGGCCCTCACGTGCGAGGAGGGTTGCCCATCAAGCACGCTGATCAGCCCCTGAAGGCACACACACTTTAAGTAGGCTGGCTCACAAATATCCCTTCTGTGCCCTGGGCAAATGCGATCAGGGCCTGGGTGTAAGGGATCTCATCTGCAGGCCTGTCCCCTGGGCCCTTGAGATCAATCCCTGACCCTGCCCAGGAGAGGAGTGCTGATCTCAAGTTACCCACGGGGTGCCCAAGCTGGATCAATGTCACTTCACCTCAGGATTTACCCTGCTCTCCTGGAGTCACCAGGCACGTGGCACCTGAGAAGACTGGTGGGTAGGGAGCTCACAGTCTGAGTACCCCTCAGTCTGCTGTAGGGTCCCAAAAGGAAAGGTCCTGTTCCCTGCAAATGCCTCCCAGTGGTGGCTAAATTGTCTCTCTTGGCAGCCACAGGTAGCAAAGGGGAAGGGGAGAATGAAGCAATATGGTGCTTGCCAATCAGCTCGGGTCTGTGGGCCAGGAGGTGCCCAGAGGGAGCTGGGAGCCTGGTGCCCTGTCTGCAAGAGGCTTACTGCTCACTGGTGGTGGCCGTCTCTGGGCTAGTGTTGGCAAGTTTCTCCCACCACTCAGGAGCCCACCAGCAGTCTGTGATGCAAGGGAAGGGAAATTTAACCTCTCCACCTACCCTTGTCACTGGTCTCCAAGCATCTCGGGGGCCTGTCTCCTTCAGTTCTCCTCCGCAACTTCTTCCCGTGAAGTCTCCTGTAATTTCAGGCACACTTCCTACTGACCCTCATCTGATCTGTTTTGTCTGCCTGTTTATTTTTTTTCACTTTCTTCTAAAATCTGTCTTTCTTGCAGAGACACTCTGGCTGGAAGTTTTTCTCATCCACCATCTTCATTTAGACCTTTCTGAATCCCATACTAGTTCAACTTTGATTATTAATTCCAAATTTCTAATATACAGATATAGAAAATTAAGATTCATGAATATTAATGTGATCTAAGACCACATATTTAGTGATAGTATCAGTCTTAGAACATCGAGTTGTTTCTATAGTTCAGCTAAGCTAAATGAACTTTAAATACCATGGACAGTATATAAAAGTAAGCAGTTTTTAGCAACTAAATGATAATAGAATAAATTATTGCATACTGGTATTCTGTAGTATCACAGGTGAAAATTTAGATAATAAACATGTATTTAGCAATTTCTTCTTGATGTACTAAAGTGAGCTTAGGGAATGAAAATGAAGCAGGCAGAAAAATTTAAGACGATTTTTGTAATGGAGTTTGTTTTAGGAAATTATTATGGGCTTCCTACTGCCACTAATTTGGATTTTATTGTGAGAACTGAGGGCTATTTCCTCTTCTTTCTCCTGACTCAAATATTGTTATAACCAGTTTTTAAATTATAAATCAAGGATATGGATTTTAAGATGTATTTTCTTAGGATCTTGCGGTAGTCTAATTTTTTCTTTGAGGCAAATCTGGACACCTTCTGTCTCATCTCATTTTCATAACAGTAAATTTTTATTTTGGTTCGGCTCTTCTCTCCCTGGCCTTATCCCCTCATCTATAATTTGCATCATAGACAATGTAGAAGTTTTACCAGGCTTTGGTAGACTTGAATAGTAAATGCAATGCATCTTAAAGTTATTTGTAGCTGGGAATAATGGATCTATGTGTTCTATCTGGTACCATGCCTAGCATACTGTAGTGAATTATTGTCAAATTATAACCTTATTCTCAACTGATAACATTATTAGTTTTGGTCTGATACCAGCTAAACTTTTCAATTTATTGTCTTCCTTTTCCTGCAGACTGTATCATGATTCTCTTGATTTGTAATCAGTAAATTCTTAATAAGGCTTATTGCAGTTACCCTGTGATGCCATGAAGTTGCAGTAACATTTGATTTAATTTTTTATTTAATTTATGTGATTTTTTAAAACTAGTCCCAAAGTGCAAGTATATCCTTGGGCCAAAATGTTTCACTATTCAGGATATGTTTTGTAGCTTAGGTTCATTTCAGACTTAGGTAAAGACCTTGAATGAAGCTTGAACAAGAGCATTGGGAATAGTTGATGCTGAAGCAAGTCTTAAAGATTTAAAAACACAAAGATGTAAATCCTTTTGTATTAAAGGATGGTACATAAAGTTATTTGATAATTTCTCTCAAGAGGTAAATATATCTAGAAAAGAAATAGGAAATATGTTATAAGATTATTCTGATTGACTGAAAATGAAATTGCTGACTAGTTATTAAAATGAGGAAAGTTGAAGTATTCTGGAGCCAGGTTGCAAGGTAAGTCAATATTCTGCCACTTTAAACGGCCCTACTTACTTAAGATGATCAAATATTTGACAAAGCTGTGGGGAGAAAAGATTTCTCAAGCTAATGGTGAATAAGGTGCAGTTTTCAGAATTATAAAATGTTTCCTTTTTTCCCCAAATGCTTTTCTATTTCAGGCCTATCTCACAAAACCTATGTCAGCTTCTTAATCCTTTAGTCACCTAGTTTATCTATTATTTTTAAAAACAGGTACCATTTCCTCAAAATTATATATAAATTATGTCAATGCCATTACAGATAACTTCCCTGAGTATATATAATAAAATTATGTACTCATTCTTTTACAGGAGTAATAAGAAGCTTTTTGAACTTTTTACAATTCATCTGATGCTTCAAGAAATACAAAGGACAACACATCCAGAGCATGCCTTTCTCTGTATTAATCTAAATTCAACTCTGTTCAATTTGGGTTTAACAAAATGCAACTCCCTAGCCTCCAATGCAAGCCATTAGACTAGGTTATTTTTTAATAAATATGTTGCTTATTTGTAAACATGTAAAAATCACCAAAGTAACTAAAATTCTACCAAGTTACCAGTAGCATCATTTATCATGAAAGAAAGGTTTTTGTTTTTCTTAACTTTTTAAATGAAATTTACAGAAGCTATGGAATTTTTGGAATGTTTTGGTTCAACTAAGGTAGTACTAATGTATAAGATGGCATTTCCAGAATTTGTGACACTGGCGTTACTTTTTGTGAAAGTATTTTAGGAAAATTCTTTCTTAAAGTTGTGATTATTTGGAATAAAATTGGTGCTTATGTGGGAACAGGGTTAAATCATGTTATGCTTTTTTCTTAATATATTAGAATTTCTCCTTTTGGAAGCAAAAGTACATATTTTTAAACTATTAATAGCGTAACTTTTCTATATATTGTCGCCTAGATTCACAAATATTGATTTTTTTTATTGTGCTGTTCACAGAGTACTTTAGAGGAAAAAAATTTTCAAAATAATTTCTTACTGAAATATGTATATACAATGTAAGACATTTGTTTAAAAAAACAGTGAAAAATAAAGAATATCAAAGTCCCATTACCAGAAATATCTCTTGGTATAGTCAAAGATGAGTCTAAAGTGGCCAGAGGTCTTGGGTGAGGTAGAGTTGGTGCAACTTGGGACTTAGGACAGGATACTGAGGAAAGAGAAAAGGAACATTGTTTTAAAGAGTTATAAAATTATACATAATTTATGTATAATCTCAGTTTCAGGATCTAGAAGTAATTTTCAGGAAGCTATTGGGCTTCTTCAAAAGAGTATAAGAAAGTGTGCCATTTGTGAAGCAGAAATGGAACGCCATAAGGAGAGAACAGGCTGAGGTGAATATGGTGAGACTCACAGGAACTTAAAAATACAGAAGCACAAATGCACGTTAGAAACAGAAAATAACATGATCGCTACTTCAGAAAGTAAAATTAGTATTATGAGAAAAAACAAGAAGTTCTCTCAGAACTCAGAGTACACAGAGGTGGTACAAATGAAGGAGTGGACAGAGACTGGCACTTCAGCCAGCATAGGGTATCTGGTGTTTCCAAAGAGAGCCGAACAAGTAGAGCAGAAGCAATATTCAAAGATATAGTTGAATAAAGATTTCGGGGGATAAAGATCTGTATGTACAGATTGAAAGGGTTCATTATTCCATAAAAGTCTATGAGAAAAAGGTTCTATAATTAAACACATCCTGCAAAACAATTATATGGATAAAAGCAAAACCAAACAAAAGCCAGTTACCTACAAGAGAAGAAAAATCAAGCTAGCCTCAGAGAATACCAGAAGTTAATACGGAGTTCTGGAGGGGAAGATTTTTAACCCAAATATTCGTACCTAGCTAAGATGCCTTTCACAGGTGAAGACAATGGAAAGACGTTTTCAGACATGCAAATGTTCAGAAATTATACCACTTATGTACTATTCTGAAGAAAAGAGGCTACATAAAGATTAACCAACTTAGAGATGAAGGAAAACTGAGTTTATTAAGTCACCCTAATACCAAAAGACTGTAGTGAACACCAAAACCATTTATACGTAAATTTAAATAATTGTAAATTTGTTTATGAGATGGAGTGAAGTGTTAAGTTCTTAAAAGGATAAATAGGAAAAGTAATATTTTAGTAATAAGTATTTGGATAAGACTGTATTAACCTATGTTAACAAAAACTGAGAATTTTGGGGCCCTGAGATTGAGGTAGTGATGAAGGAGGAGCTATTAAGTATTCTACATTATCATCAGAAATAAACTATTCCATTAACCATGACAGTTATAAAAATGTGCTTTAAGGAATGCTTTTGGAAAATATCAAGGAAACTACTGTTAAAGCAGGATAAATAGTGTCAAAACACTGAAAAAGAAAAACGAAATATCTATATAGACATGGCAACAGATAGATAGGATAACAGGAACATGAAAAGAACAAAAATATTTAGGCTAAATAAAGGAGATTTTAAAAGTTATAAATAAATTCTGTATTGCCATATGCTGATAAATTTGAAGATCTGGATGAAGTGGACCATTTTCTACAAAAAGACATCATAATTGTCTTAAGAAATCTGCAATAGCAAATCATTGAAATATTTCATAAAATTATCAAATAATTTTTAGATGGTAGCAAATCTAGGTGTTTTATAGGTGAATAGTTTTACAGTTTCCAGGTGGAAATATTTAAAGTTCTTTGAACTGTTCCAAAATGTAGAAAAATCACCCAAATTCATTTTATCCAGTTAGCATGAATCTAGTTCCAAAAAATTGTCAAAGAAAGTAAGAAAGAATAAAGTAGATCTAAAAGTCTTAAATTACAAATACCAACTGCTTATGGCAGGAATATTAATCCAGTATTAAGTGGGATAACATACATTCTAGAAATACAAGATTAACTCTAGTAGAAAAATATATTTTGCAATATTAGTAAAGGACAAAACCCATAACTCTCATTTCAGTGCCTAAAAATATTATAGTTCAAACTTAAATTCCTAATAAAATTTGTTACACTATGTTTAAAGAAACATGAGGTCAACACCAATAAGTTTATTGTGAAACACTAGAGATGTGCCTATTAAGGTTAGGAATAAAATGAGGGTATCTGCTAACTGCTCTTATATACTTTGGAATATTTAAGGAGGTATAACTTTCGGGAAAGGAAAAAGTCATTTGTAGATGATGTGATTAGCTGGAAAGCTGTAAAATTGTTATAAAACTACAGAAAGATGTCCGATTATAAAATAAACATAGGAAGCAGAGCTTTTAAATATTCTAGGAACAATTAATAGAAATTAATATTTCACTTACAATATTAATAAACTTACAGAAATCAAAAGAAATGTTCAGGACCCAAATGAGGGACTGCCATACTTTGCTGCGGAATATCAGAAAAGACTTAGTGGAGACATAACTGTATTCCTGGGTGAAGAGACTTGATTCTGTTAGGAAATAAAATATCCCCAAATTATTTTATACATTTCCACCAAAACTAATCTCAATCAAAATTCCAAAAGAATTTTTTTAGAAATTGGAAAACTCACTCTATAGCTCATCTGTAAAAAAAACAGGCAAGATTAGTGAAAGAATTTTTCAAAATAACTGTAAGGTATTTGTTGTGTCATGGCCAGATTCTAGGGATGGGGAATGAACATAGAGACAAAGAGACATAGACACACAAAGAGTGCAAGACTGTAGTCCCTTCCTGCTGCAGCATCTTTATTTTTAACATAGTTTATTTGGCAACTGTCTCACTGCAATTTCTTTGTTTCCACACTATCCCCTACTCAACATGTCCCATTCCTTGTTTCGTCTCCAGCGAGCAGATGTTTGCATCTGAACTCTCTAGCCCCTCCTGTTTGCAGGGTTAGGGCGCCCTGGCTCTCATGCAAGCCCACAGGCATGTTCTTGAGAAAAACAACAAGGAACCGTTCCCAGACAAAATGTCCTCTACATGTTGAGTTTTTCAGCACCAGACACTGAGCTAAGTTTTTATTATTATTTAATCCCCATAATAACTTTGCTGTGATTAGAGCTTAATATGCTATGTGAAGGTGAGTGGGAGGGAATTTGCAATACTGTATTTTTACCCATATAGTTCTGACTCAAGTTTGAGCCTTCCACCTTCTAATTTTATTGGACTAACTGAAGAAATCTTTCTAGAATAAGTAACATAAAACAGAAAGTTTTTATTTCCAGCAAGTGTGGTGGATTACACTTACACTCCAGGTGCAGTACAACTAAAAATGTCAGGGATACATAAACATGATGGAGCTGGTGGCAAAGTAAAACAGTTCCTTGGAAGCCAGAAATGATAAGAAACAAATCCAAAATAAGCAGAAGAAAAAGAAGTAATAGAACAAATTGATGAAATTGAAAAAAATCAATAGAGGAAATCAACAAAACCAAAAGCTATTTCTTTGAAAAGATTGATAAAATCAAAAAGCTTCCTGCCAGGCTAAGAAAAAAAGAGAAAGCACAAGTTGCTAATATCTGAAATGAAGGAGGGGCCATTACTACAAATTTCATGTACACTAAAAGTATAATGAAGGAATAATATGAACAACTCTACACTGACAAATTTGTAACCTAGATGAAATGGACCGATTCCTTGAAAGACACAATCACCAAAACTCACAAAGAAATAATCTGAATAGGTGTATATCTGTTAAAGAAATTGAATGAATAAATAATAACCTTCCAAAACAGCACCAGGCCCATATGGTTTCACTGGTGAATTCTACCAAACATTTAGAGAAGAAATTTTACCAATTTTCTACAATCTTTCAGAAATTAGAAGCAGAAGGAATACTTCCTAACTTATTATATAAGACCAGCATTATCTGAATACCAAAACACAAAGACATTACAAGAAAAGAAAACTACAGGCCAATCTCTCTCGTGAACATGGATGCAAATGTCCTCAAAAAAAATTAGCTAATTAGCCAGGTGTGGTGGCACATACCCATAATCCCAGCTACTCAGAAGGCTGAGGCGGGAGGATCACTTGAGCCCAGGAGTTTGAGGTTGCAGTGACTTACAATGGCACCACTGTGCTCTAGCCTAGGCAACAGAGTGAGACCTCTCTCAAAAAGGAAAAAATACATAAATGTTATTTATATATATATATATATTTGAGATATATATTTGAGAGATATATACACATATTTGATTTGAGATATATATATATCTCAAATCAAATCCAACAATGTACAAAAAGAATTATACACAATGACCAAGTAGGATTTGTCCCAGGTATGCAAGACTGGTTCAACATTTGAAAATCAATTAATGTAATCCGTCACATCAATAGGTTAAAATAGAAAAATCACGATTATATCAATACGTCCAGAAAAAGTATTTGACCAAATCCAACACCCATTCTTTATAAAAAAAAAAAAAACTCTCAGTAAACTAGGAATAGAGAACTTCCTAACTTGATAAAAAAAAAAAATCTATGAAAACCCACAGCTACATTATACTCAATGGTGAGAAACTAGCAGCTTTCTCACTAAGACCAGGAAGGAAAGGATGACCTCTCTTACTATTCCTTTTCTTTCTTTTCTTTTCCCTTCCCTTTCTGACAATATCTTGCTCTTTCACCCAAGTTGAAATACAGTGGTGCCTTGAACTTGTGGGCTCAAGCAGTTCTCTCCCCTCAGCCTCCTCAGTAGCTGGAACTACTGGTGCACACTGCCATGCCCTGCTAATTTATTTTTTAGAAATGGAATCTTGCTATGTCACCCAGGCTGATCTCAAACTCCTGGCCTAAAGTGATCCTCTTGCCTCAGCTTCCCAAACAGCTGAGATGACAGGCATGAGCCACCACACCCAGCTAGCTCACTATCCCTTTCCAACATCATACTGAAAGTTCTAGCTAATACAGTTAAGACAAGAAAAGAACTAAAAGGTATTTTGATTGGGAAGAAAGAAATAGAACTATCTTTGTTCACAGATGACAATATGGTCTAATTATAGAATCTGAAAGAATTGACCAAAAAAACTCCTGGAACTAATAAGCAATTACAGCAAGGTTGTAGTACACAAGGTGATTATACAAAAATAAGACACTTTCCTATATGCCAGCAATGAAAAAGTGGAATTTGAAAGTAAAGACACAATAGCATTTACATTAACACCCCCCCCAAAAATGAATTATTTAGGTATAAATTTAACAGAACAGATACAAGACGTAGATGACGAAAACTCTTATGAAAGATATCAAAGACTTAAATAAACAGAGATAATCCATGTTCATGGTAAAGATAACTCAATATTGTGAAAATGTTGGTTCTTCTCAACTTGATCTATAGATTCAACGCAATCTCATTCAAAATCCTAATAATTTACTTTGTGGGTATTGACAAACTGATTCCAAAGTTTGTATGGACCCAGAATAGCCAACACAATATATTGAAGGAGAATAACAAAGTTGGAGAACTGACATTACTCAACTTCATGACTTATTATAACATAAAGCCTCAATGATGACAGTGTGGGATTGGTGAAAGAACAGACAAATAGATCAATGGAACTGAATAGACAACACGGAAATAAACCTACATTAATACAGTCAATTGATTTTTTAAAAAAATTTTCAGAGACAGGGTTTCACTATGTCACCCAGGCTGGCCTCAAAGCCTGGGCTCAAGTGATCCTCTTGCCTCAGCCGCTCGAGCAGCTGGGACTACAGGCACACACCACCATGCCCGGCTAATCAATCGATTTTTTACAAAGGAGCAAAGGCAATATAATTGAGAAAACATGACTTTTTAAATTGTGGAATAACTGGCCATCTGCATGCAAAAAGGTGAATCTAGACACAGACCTTACACCTTTCACAAAAGTAACTCAAAATGGATCACAAACCTAAATGTAAAACTCAAAATTATAGAACTAGAAGATAACCTAGGAGAAAATCTAGATGACCTTGTGTTTGGCAATGACTTTTTAGATACGATTCCAAAGGACAGATCCATCGAAGGAAGAATTGATAATCTGGGCTTTATTAAATTAGACAATTCTGTTCTGTAAAAGCGACTGTCAAGAGAATGAAAATACAAGCCACAAAAATTTTCAAAAGACATCTGATAAAGCTGTGGTCCCCAACCCCCAGGCTGCAGACCTGTACCAGTCCTGTTAGGGACCCTGCCACGGAGTTCTGCCACCACCAACCCCCTACCTGTGGAAAAATTGCCTTCCATGAAACTTAGGGGGGGAGGGGCAGGAGGTGAGCAGCGGGCAAGCAAGCAAAGCTTCATCTGTATTTACAGCTGCTCCCCATCACCTGCATCACCGCCTGCACTCTGCCTCACCACTGACCCCCTCCCCAGCCCCCTACTTTCAGTTTGTAGGAAAATTGTCTTCCATGATACCAGTCCCTGGTGCCAAAAAGGTTGGGGACTGCTGTGATAAAGGACTGTTATTCAAAATATTCAGAGAACTCTTAAAACTCACATCAGAAAGCAAACAACCTGCCTAAAAAATGGGCCAAAGACTTTAACAGACACCTCACCAAAAAAGATATAGAGATGGCAAATATGTATCATATATGACAAGATGTTCCATATCATATGTAATCAGGGAAATGCAAATTAAAACAATGAGATGCCTCTACATACCTATTGGAATCGCCAAAATCTAAAACACTGATAAAACCAAATGCTGATAAGGATATGGGGCAACAGGAGCTCTCATTCATTGCTGGTGGAAATGCAAAATAGTACAGCCACTTTGGAAGACAGTTTGGCAGTTTCTTATAAAACTAAACATACTCTTACCACAAAATACAGCAACACATTCCTTGGTATTCGCCCAAAGGAGGTGAAACTTACGTTCATACAAAAACCTACATGCAGATATTTATAGCATCTTTATTCATAATTACCAAAACTTGGAAGCAACTAAGATGTGCTTCAGTAGATGAATGGATAAATAAACTGTGGTATGTCCAGACAATGGAATATTATCCAGTGCTAAAAAGAAATGAGATATCAAGCCATGGAAAGACATGGAGGAAACTTAAATGCATATTACTAAATGAAAAAGGCCAATCTGAAAAGGCTGCATACTGTATGATTCCAACTATATGGCATTCTGGAAAAGGCAAAACTATGGAGACGATAAAAAGATAAATATTTGTCAGCGGGTAATGGGGAGATAGGGATGAATAGACAGGTCAGAGGCTTTTTAGGGCAGTGACTGCTCTGTATGGTACTAAAATGATAGACACATGACATTATACATTTGTCTAAGCCAGCAGTCCCCAACACATATAGTGTGGTCAAACCTCTCTGCTAACGATAATCTGTGTTTGCGGCCACTCCCCAGCACTAGCATCACCACCTCAGCTCCACCTCAGATCATCAGGCATTAGATTCTCACAAGGAGCGCTCAACCCAGATCCCTCACATGCGCAGTAGGGTTCGCGCCACCTCAGAATTTCATGCTGCCCCTCCCAGGTGGAGCTCAGGCGGTGACATGAGCGATGGGGAGCAGTTGTAAGTACAGGTGAAGCTTCGCTGGCTCACCCACCGTTCACCTCCTACTGTGCAGTTCAGTTCCAAACAGGCCACAGACTGACACCGGTCCACAGCCTGGGGGTTGGGGACGGCAGGTCTAAACCATTAGAATGCACAACGCCAAGAGTGAGTTCTGATGTAAACTATGGAATTTAGGTGATAATGATGTGTCAGCATAGGCTTATCAGTTGTAACAAATGTCCCACTCTGGTGGGGGATATGGGTAATGGGGGAGGCCATGCTTGTGCAGGAGCAGGAGGTCTGTGGGAAATCTCTACCTTCCCCTCAATTTTGCTATGAACCTAAACCTGTTCATAAAAATTAGTCTCTTTTTAAAAAGAAAAAAAAAAACCCAATACATAGAAAGTTTTGTTTCCAACATTGTGGTGGACTACTCTTATCCTCCAGGTGTAGGACAACTGAAAATGTTGGTGATACACACTCATGCATGTGTGTGCACACACATTAGTGAGCTGCTGGCAAAGTAGAAAAAATTCCTTAGAGGCCCAAAATGACAAGAAAGCATAAAGTTAGGGGGATAGTTGAGGCCTGGAGCTGAGTGTTTTCCCTTGGGTACTTGCCAATCCCCAGTGGCCCAGAGCAGGTGGACACATAGGGCAGAAGACCAAGACTGGATAAGAAGGGTGTAGACTGAACCAGTGATCGCTGCATAAAGTTAGGATTCCTGAAGAGCAACGTGTGTGACACAGTTAAGAAACAGCCCATTCTACAGAGGGAGAAAGTAAGAATGCCTGTCTCAGCTTGGATTCTGATCAGAGATGAAATCTCCCTTGGAATTTCTAACCACTAATTCACATTTACATAGACCTGGGGCATGAACTCACACTATCTTGGTAGCCAAAAAAGTTAAGCAGAGAATTTAGTTGAAAGAAGTTGCAGACTTGTTACTCTCAGGTACCTGATAGAAGCATCCCAGACCTTAGAAGTTTCCTCAAATAAGATGCCTAGGAACGTGAGTTCACAATAAACATACACATGAGAGCATAAGCCACTATAAGTGGGAGCAGAAATTATAAACAAAATAGAACCACAATTTAGATATCATCATAATACAATATAAATTCAATGGCTTTAAAGAAATACAAGAGAACTCTAAATATAATGAAGAAAGAGACTAACAAAATTGACTAGAAATGTCTGAAAAATAACTTGTAAAAATGAAAATATAATTGAAATTTGGAACTTAATGGATAGGTTAAAAAGAAAAGTGATCATAGTTAAAGAGAGAATTCATGAACTAGGATATAAAATTGGAAAAATTACTCAAAATGCCCATGGAGAAAGAAAAGAAAAATCTAAATCTAGATTATGTTACATAAAGGATATCAGTAAAAAGTCTAACATACCTTAATGAGGTCCAGAAGAAGGGAATGAGGCTGAGACAATATTTGAAAAGATCATGGCCAAGAATAAGTTATGAAACTGATGAAAAATATGAATCTGCAGTTCAAGATGTCCAGTGAAAAAAATAAAAAGAAATCCACACCTAAAAACATGTTGAAGTTGAAGAATACCAAAGACAAACAGTCCAAGCCTAAAAGCAATCAGAGAGGTAAGACAGATTAATTTCTTAGGAGCAACATAGGCTGAAGATGACTCTCAACAGCAATTGCCCAACAAATGGTGGGATGTCTTCAATGCACCGAAAGCAACGGCTGCCAACCTGGAGCTTCACACCATCCAAAAGCCTTCCTAGCGGTGGCCAGGTAAAGATGTTTCACACCAACAACCTGAATGTGTACCACCAATAAACTCCGTTAAAGAAATTTCTAAAGCATGTGCTTCAGGAAGAAGTAGAATGATCTCAGAAAGTTGAAGAGGCAAGAATGAAATAGCAAAGTTAAAGGTAAATATGTGAGTAAAACTAAACTATATAAAATAACCATGTTTGTGTGGCTGAAAAAACTAAAATACCTGACAAAAACACCACGAATTCCATTCTAGTCAGGAACAGAGTAAATGGAATTAACGTGTTCTGAGGTTCTTGCATTGTTTATCTAGATAAGTCAGACTAAGTAAAATGTGGCTGACAAAAATTCTAAAAAAACCATTAAAAGAATAGAAATAGAACATATAACTTCTAAACTAATAAGGGGTCACCCAATACAAATGAAGGCAAAAAAAAACAAGCATGGAAAAATTAGAGAAATATATACTTAATACAAAGTAAGATAGTAGAAATGAATCCAAATATATCAGTAATCATGATCGTGTAAGTGGATGAAACTTACCAATTAGAGGCAATGGTTGTTGGATGGACTAAAATCAGCCATAGATTGTTTTCTGCAGCCATTCTGAAAACATAAGAATGGAGAATAAATGAAAGTATTAATAAAATGATGGTGGAAAAAGACACACACATAAAATGTATTCAAAACAAAGGTGGTATAGCTCTAAAATACAAAATATACCTTAAATAATATTTTTCTTCAAATCAGAGATAGTCATTACCTATTAATGAACATTTCAAGTCACTGGGAAAATATCACAATTGTACACATGTATGCTTAAAATATACACAGCA
>CAUYSK010096481.1:0-23299 GCA_963575035.1 Avahi laniger | reverse complement strand
AATTTCTTTCTATTTTTTTGGTAGAGGTGGGGTCTCACTCTTGCTCAGGCTGGTCTCGAACTCCTGAGCTCAGAATGATCCGCCCACCTCGGCCTCCCAGAGAGCTAGGATTACAGGCGTGAGCCACCGCGCCCGGCCCCTACTCAAGTTTCTTTTAACAACAATGACCTTTCCTTTCAGGTTTTACTAGGAGGGAGGCTGTCATTACAACTCCCATCTTCAATGTAGGAAACTATTGGTAGCAAGAATTAATATGAGCATATGAAACACTATCAAATTGTGATCTACTTATCAGAAAAGGCACTGGATGTTTGGGTGCTTGGATAAACTCTGAGTCTATGAAAACAAATTTAAGTGTTTTTAATTTTGAATACTCTTTTGGGAATAAAATTTTGTATATTTTATAATATATTCCTCCAAGATAGCAATCTAAAGAAAAATATGAATGGGATACAAAGTAAATCCATGATCAAAGTATCAACTATATGAACACAAGTATTTTTATATATTCAGGACTATTTGGGGAAAGGGTAGATTGTAGAGACAGATGGAAGCCAAGAGATTCAGTTTAACTTCCTTATTTTATAGAGAATTTGCTAACATTTTAGAAATCAAAACAATTATAATTTTGCTTTTGTTTATTTCAGTATTTTCCATTTATTATAAAAGTACAAAAATTCCTTGGAGAATGAACTGATATATATTCTTTTTGGAGGGCTATGTAGAGTATGTATCAAAAGTCTTTAAAATGTGAATGCTGTTTAATCTAGTAATTCTCTTTAGAGAGTTTGTTCTAAAGATATGAATCATAGACACTCACTCAAATTAATTCAACCAATGTTCATTAAGCATCTCCTGTGAGCCACTAGTTACTGTTTTGGGTGCTGGGAAAACATCAGTGAACAAAACATGTCATGGAGCTTACGTTCTGGTGGGAGAAAAAGACAGTAAAAAAATAAATATATAAAAATCTCAGGTATTGATAAATACTACATAAAAAAAAGCACAGTAAAGGTAAAAATGATGATATTTTAATTTCGAAAAGCAACCAGAGAAGAAAATCTCTGAAGAAATGGCATGAATGAAGTAGGACGTATGCCTTATGAGCAGATAGATATCTGGGAATAGAAGAAATAAATGCAGATGCGCTACGGCAGGATTTCCCAAACATCCCCAGCATTGTTACCATCATACTGAATGTTAGTTAAGAGCCAATTGTGAGCACCTAGATTCTGATCAAAGAAATCTATGTTTGTTGTCTGTTTATTTGATAAGAATGCGCTTATTGTGATTCATCTTGATTCAGGGTTCCTTTAGTGCTGCTTTCTCCTGCAGGAATACCCTTCTGTAAGTCTTGCCTTTCCTCCTGTGGGCTGGCAGAGGACAGCAGAGCTGTCAAGACACAAAAGCACTGCTCGTGTGTGGCTAAAGGCCATGGTGATTTTATAGCATCCTGGGCATTTCTCATTTCCTGAAGTAGAAACTGGGGCTCTGCACCTGGTGCTTCTTGTTTTTCCTGTTCTCCTCTCCCAGAGAGGGATAAAGGAGATCCTTGGTGAGAGGCAGGCATGTTCTGGTATGGAAGGTTGTCTCCACCAGAAAAAGTGTTTGTGTTTTGACATGGGATCCTACTATGTCACCCAGGCTGGTCTGGAACTCCTTGGGCTCAAGCGATCCTCCTGCCTCAACTGCCTGAGTATGTTGTTTGCTTTTTAAATAAGCTAGTAATGTTTTGACTTTCAAAATAATTCTACCTTTATATTTATTTTTTTTTTACTATTACAGTAGTATTTACAGTTAGAAGCAACCTAAATGTCCTATAGTTGTTATTAAGTTGAATATATATAAAATAGGGCATTCATAAGAAGGAATACTTAAAAAAACATTAAAATAACATTTTAAAATCATGTTTTCAAAAGTTTTAATGATATGGGAAAATGCTATTATGTTAAGTGAAAAGGGCAATTTATTAAATAGTTACATGAGCTCATTTTTATTTTAAAAATATATAGATATATACATTTCAACTATTTCATAACCGGTTTTATATATACAGAAAAAAGAATGGAAGACTATATCTCAAATAGTGAGATAACAGTGATTATCTCTAAGTGGTGTGATTATGGACAATTTTTATCTTCTTTGGACTTCTCTGTTTTCCAAATATCCCAAACTAATTACTTTATAATTAAGGAGGAAACTCAAAAAGTTATTTTCAAAATAAAGATCTTATAAGGTGGAACCTCAGTTCTTACCGGGGGGTGGGGGGGGGGAAGGACAGGAAGCATTTGAGTTCCATTAGTTTCTTTTTTCTTTATATTGATTCACTTTGGGACAGGCTTTAAAGGGAACTAAACTAGAGAAGTGATTATACTTACATTCTTGTTTGAAGGTGAAATAGTCGGTAAGATGCCTGCATTCATGATTTCCTCGAAGCAGAAACAATGTTTTGGGATGATTAATCTTTAAACTCCATAAATACAGCACACACTACAAGACAAATTCAAGGATAACATTTTCTTGGTGAGCATGGTAATGCATAGAGACAATTTATATAAATTCAAATGACTTGCTATAATGGCATATCTTACTGCTTATTGCCAAACTGAAAAATGAAACCTTCCAGCTTTTGAATGTGATATGCTTGTTGCCCTAGAATTTGATCAAGTATAGAGAGTAGCCTTCACAGAAATCTCTCCTTTATTTCTGTTCCTATGTTCTCTGTAAATATCTGGAACTCTCTGACAAGCCACCTACACACACATGTGTATCTCAGTTCTAAAACCTGTATTTTATTTAATGGAGAAACACAAGAGGCATTTCCACTAAGATCAGGAGCAAGGCAAGGATACTCGCTATCTCCACTACTATTCAACATTGTAGTAGAGGAAGTTTGAGGTTGCAGTGAGTTACAATGATGCCACTGCACTTCAGCCTGGGTGACAGATCAAGTTCTCATCTCCAAAAAAAAATGCAAATATGTTTCTATATGTTTAATTTACCTCTGACAGGTCATGTAAGAAACTCCTCTAATAGTGATTGTAAAAGCTGAATGGCTAACATATGAGGAGATTGCTCAATTTCATTAGTAATTAGAGAAATATTAATTAAAACAACATTAAGATACTACTTTATATTCACTGTGTTGGTAAGTATTAGAAAATGAGATAAAATTAAAGTCTGGAAGGAGGGATATGAGGAAATATGAACACATCAGTGCTGCTGGTAGGAATATAGACTGGTACAACCATTTTGAAGCGTCACCTGGCAATCAATACTCAGTTTAAGTATGAATGCTTATACCCTTTTTCCTATCAATACCATTCTTGTTCATAAACCACAGAGAAACTAAAACATTGGTCCATAATTGGATTTATATGAGGTGTTCACCATAGCAGTGTTCCTTTTAAACAGAAATTAGAGGCAACCTAGGTGTCTACCAACATTTAGAGAACTAAAATGTCATATACTATAAAATGCCATACAGTAGACAGAAAGCAATGAACTAGCAGCATGTGTAGTAACATGGATAGATCTTAAAACACAGTGATAAGAGGGGAAAAAATCAATAGAAATAGACCTATACCACTGGCTCTATCACGTTCATCTCAAAATGTGGTATACCACCTGGTAACTTGGTAGAATATAGATTGTCAGGCTCTAGCCCAATCCTAATGAATTAGAAATGGGTAGGTCCCAGGAACCTGTTTGCACAAGTCTTCCAGTTAATTATGATGTATGCTAAAATTTAAGGACCACTGAACAGCACATTATTTATGTAAAATTAAAGTACTTTATCCACAAAAACACTGTATAGTAAAAAAAATTAATATGATGTATTACACATATTCTAAGGCATATATCAAATACAACAGAAACGTGTATACTAGGGAAAGGGAGTAAGGAAAATAGAGGTCACAGATAAGAAAAAGAGGATAAAACAAAAAAAGAGGGACTTTACAAAGATAAATGTGCCATGACCTGAGGAGCTTGATCAGTTCAACTGAGATTTTCCCACCTCCCCAAGAAGGAAAGACTTTTAAATCCTTAATCCAAATGTTTCTCAATATGCACAATCTAATCGCCAACATCTCCTGCCCATTTTACTGGATTAAGTTCCTAATTGGACTCCCTGCACCCTCTTTTGGGCTCTAACAGGCAATTTACCACATGGCAGCTAGAGTAATTGTTTCAAAACATAAATGTGAATATATCATGCTCCTGCTCAAAAAATAATAATAATAATCCTCCAGTGACTTCCTATCACACCCAGAATAAAATCCAAATTCATGACTGTGGTCTGCAGGGGCTGACATAATCTATCTGCCTCTCACTGCTGCATGTCCTACATCTCCCCATTACTCATGATTCTGTCTGCCACGCTGGCCTTGTCACTATGCGTGGACTGCTGACGCTTGTTCCTGCCTCTGAGCTCTTACACTGGTTGCGTCCTCTGCCTGGAAGGTGTTTTCCCCAATCTATACATCTCTTGTTCCAGCAGGTCATTCTGTTCAAATGTTACCTCCTCACAAAGGCCTTCCCTGGTAACTCCATCTAAGTTAGTTACTCCTGTCCCCTTTAGCCCCTTATTCTAATTTGATTTTCATAGATGGTAAATAAATAGACGATGTTGTCCTTCTCATTAGAAAATATAGTAAAGGACTTTGCTTGTTCATCTCCATATCCGCATAATCTAACCATGTTTTTCAACACAGATATTACTAACAATTTGAAAATTGTAATTCTTTGTTGTTTAGGAGTCTCCTGCATATTGCATTATACTTTGTATCCCTGGAGCCTGCTTATTAAATGTCAACTGGACCTTTCAATCATTGTGACAAACTATTTATCCATCATTATACTTAGGTTATGTATAAATTCTCAAAAATGGGACTGTTTCATCAAAGTATATATACATTTTGATACAGACATTGCAAAATAACCATAAAACTTAAATATATAGGCATATACAAATAAATATACTTACAAGGCTCTTTTCTTTTAGGGGCTGAATTTCATTATCAAGATATCAATTTTCACAAAACATTCCAAGGAAAATTACATTAAATCCATATATAAATTTAGACTGTGCTTTCTCTTTTCTATACACATACCTTTCCCAACCAAGCACACAATATATCTTTCGATTTATTTGGGTCTTTATTTCTGCCTTTCGGACAGACCAACTCACCTTTTTGAAGTAATGAGATATATAAAAGCACAATCTATATCCACAGTACAGTGTAATTTGGTTGATATACTTCCTGGCCTCTAATTTCAAGTTTCATTTCCTTATCTCACATATCAGGATGCAACTATACAATTGTCTTGTATAATTCAATTACAAGGTCATGATTTTCAGGAGATAGGTTCAGATATTCAATTACTTCTTTACTTCTATATGAACAGAATTTTTACTCTACTTCAAGAATCATTTCTGTGTGTCAATAGCTGTTCATCAGTTGGTCATCTTACAACATTTTCTCCTCGGTGGTTCCTGTGCCTTTAGTACAATATATCCTATGCTGAACATGTCCTCTTTAATCTTTTCTTTTCTCACAAAACCAATTAAAGAAAACTCAAATTTATCTTCCCCTACCACAAAAAAAGCAGTTTATAATATGTACAGATGAAGAAAGAACATCAAAAGGCTCAAAGAAAAGTGAAACTTTACTACTCTGCTTTATAAGTGACATTTAGATCCATCCCTGGTAATACTAATCAAAGCCCACATTACTTCAGAAATGACCAATGCTTGCTCTGGGCATGAAAAAAGAATTCATTATGCCTGGGTTCTCTTAGATAGGCTCGAGGTAAGAAAATTAAGTATATAATGAAAAAATAAGATGAAATAAGATTCTGTGAAAGCAATTTGGTAATATGTATCAAAAGTCTTAAAAATATTCCACTTTTTGATCCAATTACTTCACATAAGAGAATCTCATCTAAGGAAATATCAGAAATGCCATCAAAGATGTAGTTGAAAAGACATTAACTTCAGCAATACACAGAACTAAAATAATTGCAAAGCAACCTTGTACCACTTACAGTACAAGTGATACAAAACCCAATTCACTGTTGCATAATGAAGACATTTAAATATCCCACAAAAGAAGAAGTCTGGAGATAAGATGTTGAAGTTTGGTGTACCAGCTTGATATCATCCCCAAGAAACCAAGCCCTCTCTACCTCTTTGATCTAGGATTCATTCATTCACATTCATTCACATTTCATCCTTAGTCACATCACCTCCGCATAGTCACAAAATGGCTGCTATAGGACATACATCCACATTTGAAGTGACATGGCAGAATGGGGGTCCAAAAGCTTTCACCTTGCAAGAAGAGTTTTTCATCTAGAATGTTTCCAAAAACAACAAACAAAAACACGCAGCAGAGTTCCCGTTACATATTACTGGGCAGAAGCAGATCCCATGTTTACCCCTAGACCAAATCACTGGTGACAGGAAATGAATCATCTTGATTAGTTTAGACCAACCAGAATTCACTCCCTGGGGCTGGGGTAAGAGCCTTCCTTCCCTGAGAGCAAAGGTTCTCCCTGCAACTCCAATCCCATTTATCTGAATAAAATAGAAATTCTGTTATTAAGGAAGAATAGGGGAAATGTAGGCAATAAGCACAACCTGCTACAAACTGATTTATCCAACAACAGTAGAGAAATGGTGTAATAAATCATTGTATTTGTACCATTAACTATTGTGCAAGTTGATCATGCGAACTGGGTCATACTTGTCATACCCAACTAAAACAGAATCAAGAGATGGGGGAAAAAAGCACTCAAGGTACATAATATTGTTCCCAAAATGTAATTCTCTGCAAGCCTGTCTGCTGAAGTTGCTTGCTGTAACCTGAAATCAGTTTTATTTAATGGCTACTGAAATGACCTGCTGCAATTCTAAGACTATTTTTACCCACTGCCATCACTCACCAATCGAAGCTTGCCAGCTCTCCAGAACCTTACTAGTGCTAATGATCTTTCTCAAAGAGCTATGCATAACCTATCTCTTTTGTATAAATGCTCTAACATTCTCTTTGTTCTTTGGATTTACTGAAGACTATCTAGTCTGCATGTATGCCTCAAATTACAATTATTTCTTCCCAGATAAAACATTTTAATTTCAAAGATTTATCTCTATATTTCATTTGACTTCAACGCCACATTCTTGGAGCAATTTTTTTTTTTTAGAGACATGGTCTCTGTCATCCAGGCTGGAGTACAATGGCCTGATCATAGCTCGCTGCAGTCTCAAACTCCTGGGCTCAATCTTCCTGCTTCAGTTTCCCGAGTAGCTGGGAACACCAGCACACACTACCAAGCTCAGCTAATTTTTTAAATTTTTTACAGATATAGGGTTTTGATATGTTACCCAGGCTGGTCTCGAACTCCTGGCCTCAAGTGATCCTTCGTGGAGAAATTTTAATGATAGAGAAAAATACTTTCAATACAGTTTTGGGTGGAAAAAGAATATTACAAAAAGGAATATAGAACATGATGCCAATTTTCTTTACAAACAAAATATATACAAATGTAAAAGAAGAAAAAGACTATAAGAAAATATAATAAAAATATTATATAACAGTGACTTTCTCTGATTTATGGAAAGTTTTTGTTTTCTTAGATTCTGCATTTCCCAATTTTTCTACCAAAAATGAACTATTTGTAACAACAAAAAAATTTAAACAGAGATTCTGTGACTTTATTTTTAGCTACTGGACAAAAATATCCCATTCATAGTTATCAAGGACACAGATATAAAACTATCTCAAATAAATACTTGTATCATATTGGACTAAGCTGTAGCCTATAGAAATTTATAATCTTAGTGGTTTATAAATAAGTGGCTTCCAACTAACACTAGCTACATTCCACAGGTCATTTTTAAAACTGGCATAAAATAGTATTGTCACCTTAAAGTTTTGATTCATTTATTTCTTAAGTTATTCCAGAAAAACAAGTTAGCAAACATCCAATAACAGGATAAAGTCAAGTACAAACCATGATTAGTTAACATTCACTCGTTCAACAAATACTGAGTGCCTACTATGTGTCAGGCATTATGCTGGGTCCTAATATAAAAATACTGCTGATAACTAAATAAGGACTTTTTGTATTATACTAAAAGATCTATTCATAAGTGTGTATCTATGAGCTCCTACAGAGACTATGAGCTCCTACAGAGAGCATGAATCTTATTCTTTATATTATTCTCATAACCTGCCATAAAGTTGGCATTCAGGAATCTTTGTTGATGAGTGAAGAAAAAAATGCCTAACCCAAAATATTCTGAATATGGTATATGTATACAAAGGTCACTGTGGATTTTTTTGTATGTGCTTTATTGACTATATTAATGAGTTAAAACTATTTAAAAACTATTTTTACATTATATGAGTTAATAAGCAGAAGATAATTTGGTATAATAATTTATCATTAAAAAGTTGTTTCATTAAACGACTAATTAAAAATTCAGTAAGTTTTGTATTCTTTTTCTCTTCTCCCTCTAAAACCTCCTGATGCTTGTAAACACACAAAGAAATAAACACTCAATGTGTCCTTCAAACATCCATACTTTTGACTTACTGTCTTTTGCAACATGACATGTAGCAATAGGGAAGTTTTTCAATGATACGGTCTGCGAGCATGATCTTCATCCATCTCTGGGACCCATTTAGAGACCTTGGACATTGAGCAGCAGAGAAAATGGGCTTTGCCATTTTCTCAGTTTATACCATTAACTTTTGTCCTCACATTTGATACTAAATGAATTTTAGGCACTGGCAGATAAAATTGAACTTTTCTGATTGATGAATTTAGATTGCCTATCTAACTAAAGAGTAAGCTCTGTTTATTTTGTTGTTTATTTTTCCTGTAGCTTTAGAACAACGGGCTGGGCATCAGGTGAGATAGTTGACTTGTATTTAGGAGTGATGCTGCAGCAACAATGAACTTTTAAGTGCCAGAAACACACTTAGTACAGTGAGATTCTCAGACTATGTGGGGCAGTCAGTACTAGAGACAACAAAAACAGCAAGCAGACTCAATTTCTTATCTCAGGCTGGAGCACGTTACAAATTTCATTACCCACACTATTTCAAAAGTTATTTCTCTTTTATTTGCCAAGCATATAGAGTTGAATCAATGAATATTAAATATGAATGTGCTGTGGTTCCACTGTACTCAAGTCCTTGTATTATGTTCTAAAACAGTTTTATCTTTTACACATAAAACATTCTATTTGTTTTTAATTCTAACCATATTCCTATCATTCAATTTTCAAAATATATAAAAGGAAACTATGTTTTCATTAACTGAACTGCAATTCATTTTTTCCTCTTCAATGAGCATTTATTAAGTGCTTACTATGTGCAACAGTATCAGAAATCATTCCTACAATAAGCTAAATGCCTGTTTATTTACCACTGGCAGTTAATCTAAGAGTTAATTGTAGCTCAACAGCTTATGGTCTTATAATTAAGGTCAGCTAATCCAAACACCATTAAAGGTGAACACCAATTTATGTCACTTGTATACAGCCTGTATACGATCTTCAAAGAGGATAGGTTAGTAAACATTTAACTTATGTGCAAAGCTAGGTTAATACAGCCTTCTGTATGTCAGACTTTCTCCTGGTTAAAAAAAAGGAATAGCTTTTTTATATCAATTAAAACATTTCTTTATTACTTTAATTTTGAAGTAACAAAGTTCACATATTCTCCCAGTGTTCTCATTTTAATTTCTTCTACTGAAAAAGACAACATAATAGTTCCAACATATCCAGTTTAATGTTTACCTCTATACTGAAATAGCCTCTGTCCACATAGTCACCCAGAAAGAGGTAGCGTGTGTTACTAGGTGATCCTCCAACCTCAAATAACTTCATCAGGTCAAAGAATTGTCCATGAATGTCACCACACACTAGGAAAAAGTCATATGGTGAGGTGAGGAAACATGTCTTAGAAGAAAGAGGCCATTACATCAAAAGGGATCACAGTTTAACTTTTAACTTAAATAACTTTAGCTTTTGACTGGATTGCTATATAATTGTAGTGAATCTATTGATACTAAATAGTCCTATCGGAAAAATTAGACATTTAAAATAGTATTCCTTCAATGAACAACACACATCTTAACTCTGAGGTCCCCAACCCCTGGGTACCAGTCCATGACCTATTAGGAACCAGGCAGCACAGCAGGAGGTGAGCAGCAGGAGGTGAGCAGGCAAGTGAAGCTTCATTTGCATTTACAGCCATTCCCTGTCACTCACATCACCACCTGAGTTCTGCCTCTTGTCCAGTCAGTAGTGGCATTAGATTCTCATAGGAGTGTGAACCCTACTGTAAACTGCACATGCAAGGGATCTAGGTTGCTCGCACCTCATGAAAATCTAATGCCTGATGACTTGAGCTAGAGCTGAGCATTGGGGAGCGGCTGCAAATACAGATTATGATTAGTAGAGGGGTTTCTATAATTATTTCATTATATATTACAATGTAATACTAACAGAAATAAAGTACACAATAAATGTAATGTACTTGAATCATCCAGAAACCATTCCCCACCCCCCAACCCCAGTCCATGGAAAAATTTTCTTCCATGAAACCAGTCCCTGGAGCCAAAAAGGTTGGGGACCACTGTCCTAACCAATCCAATTCCTAGAAAAATTATAACACCACATTTTAGTTGGTTATTTGTAATCATTTCTCAAAAATCAGCACAAATCTAAGTGTTATCATGCAAATGTTTTTCATACCTGTGATTGGAGCCTCTACTTCTATCATGGTCTTCTCTTGTCTCAGGATGGCGGCCCCATCCTTGATTATTTTTAAGGCCACTTCCTCTTCTAGTCGGCCCTCCTTTACCAAATGATTTTTCAAGACATCAATTTTAGGTTTCCCATCCTCAAATACTTCCTTCAACGTAAGCCGTTGGGTTGGAGGAAAAGGGACAGCTAGAAAGAGAAAAAAGAATTTAAAATACTTAAATGTATAGAAAACAACCAGAACATACTTTTTTTTAATGTGACAAATTAATTAAACCTAATAAATCACCATGATTTTGCATGTGCCACATTGGAACTATGTGGGAAAAAATTCCAAGATACTGTATTCATAATGATCACCTCTAATTGTAAAAAAGATCACAGTTAAAGTCAAAGTCATTTAACAGATTTGTGTATGCACATGAATGTGCATAAATTATAATGTTTTATATATAAACATGAAAGACTTAAAGCTGATTCAGGGAACCAAGCTAAAAATGAGACAAGGCACTAGATGATATGAACATCTTTATTTTTCTATCTGTGGAAAAAGTGTTAAAAATGAAACTGTGGGCCAGGCACGATGGCTCACACCTGTAATCCTAGCACTCTGGGAGGCCGAGGCGGGCGGACTGTTTGAGCTCAGGAGTTCGAGACCAGCCTGAGCAAGAGCGAGACCCCGTCTCTACTAAAAAAAATAGAAAGAAATTATCTGGACAACTAAAAATATATAGAAAAAATTAGCCGGGCATGGTGGCGCATCCCTGTAGTCCCAGCTACTGGCGAGGCCGAGGCAGGAGGATCGCTTGAGCTCAGGAGTTTGAGGTTGCTGTGAGCTAGGCTGACACCACGGCACTCACTCTAGCCAGGGAAACAGAATGAGACTCTATCTCAAAAAAAAAAAAATGAAACTGTGGTTAAAGAAAATGAAAGAAATCACAACACTAAAATGGCATTTATTTCTTCCACAGAACTGACCTAATGAAACCCTATGTTTTAGAAGCCTGAGTTTACTTCCTGATCAGGGGAATCATGGATACACACTATATTTTTAAAAGGTAGTTGCTTCATGTACTTTATTACTGATAACGAGAAGAACATCACTAACAGGATGGAGCTATGTCTGAGAATAATTTGCTGCACTAACAGAGCACAAAAGAGGAATAGATATAGAAAGTTCAGTTATGTTTTCTAATCTGGAAATGCTAACAACTACTTCAGTTTACACCGGGTACAAAGTCTATATATTTATATCACAGTGAATTAGCAACTGCAACAGAAAAAAATTGTGACATTTAAAAATTGGCTGTTATCTTGTTATTTGTCTACTTTACAATGCCCAGGACTTCAAGGATGTAGTGAGCTGTGATCACACCATCACACTCCAACCTGGGAAACAGAGCGAAACTCTCTCTTAAAAAAATAAAAATTAAAAATTATGATGAAGCTGAAAAATTCCTATTGACTAGTGATGTCGTAGCCATAGTAACGTTGTCTACTTTAGGTTTCGTGGGATCTAACAGCCACAAGTCTATAAACCATAAATGTAAAACTAGGGCACTTTGATTTCAGCTCTTGAGGCCCTGAGCAGAGACATCCATGCCATGATTGGACTTCTGACCTACACAACTATGAGCTAAAAGATGGGTGTTAGTTTAAGTCACTAAGTTTGTGGCAATTTGTTACTTGGCAATAGAAATCTAATACAGACTCTCTCAGGTAATTCATGAAGTCAAAGTTGTTTGCTAAGACCTTTAAACAATTACAAATACACTTTCAGTGTATGTATACACAAGGAAGTATACACTGGCTGTCTCTTACAATTGAAAGAGAAGTCAAAACTTGTCACTGTGCTATGACTCAAAACAGATGAAGTGAACCAAACCAAACCACATGTGCATCACAGACTATCTAAACGCGAACTAGATCCTTCACCGGATACTTCAGATCCAAGTCCAAAGATAAGACCTCAGGCAAATTAATTTAACGGTAACTCTACAAAGACCCTAGAGCTGATCTAATACTTAGCACTTCGTGAGTTCTAGCAACTCATCTTGTTTACAAATTCTAACTCTTGTCCAGATTACAAAGTTCTACCCTACAATCTAACAACTGTCACTAATCAAACAGTACCCCATGGGTACCCTTTCCTAACTGCCTCCCCTTTTGAGAGAGCACTAGAACCTCTGGTCCTTTCTGTTTGTTGCAGCAAGTTAAATATACCTAACTTTTAAAAAAAACTACAAATAAATCCTTCATGGTTTTTGGTCAGTGACCTTTAACAACTGGAGTTTCCATTAAGAATCAGCTGAGCCCCTTGTTTCTAGTGAGACTTGCAACAATGTAATAGTGTGTGTATCTGAGACCTTTGAGTTTCCACCTGCTCAAGACCACCCTTCCTGCAACAATGAGGTATCTGAGCTCCAGTAATTTTATTGAGCACTTCAGTGTCATGGTGATATTTGGGTCCTCTGATTTTTCAAATTTTAATAGATTGTACTATTCCTGAGTGTAATGTGCTTCTGCCTAATTAATGTCATTCCTATCACCCACCTGCTTGTTTACTATCTTCAGTGTCATTCATCTGTAAGAGGGAGTCCCCAGGGAGAGGAGACACATAGGCCTGGTAAGTCCATCCTCTGGCCAGCCCCAAAGGTTGACTAGTTCAGAATGTTTCATCAGTCCAATATCTTTGGCTAAACTTTGCCTTATGTCACCTTTTCTAAAACTCTGTAAAGACTTTTCTTGTTCCTTATAATCCTAAGAAATGTTTTGTTTAGTTCTGTCTGTCTGGAGCTACCCTCAGTTGATAAGAGCTGGTCTTTGATGACACACCATGTCTTCTGGAGACACGTGGTTGCAAATGAGCCATTCTTACCAACCACTGCAAGTCACCTGAGATTTTTCTCAGTCTAACTTCATGTCTCTTCTGGGCCTTCTGTATCTACCTGCTTCCTTTCAAGTTTGTATGACTATAATTCACCAAATGGCTTAATTCCACCAAATAAAAATTTAGAATTACAAATGGCATCTTGGGGAACTTTTAACATGAAGAGGATTGTTTATTTGAAGAGACACCTTAAAACAATAGGAAAAAACCAGATTTTTGAATATTCAAGGATAGAGACAGGGTCTCATTATGTTGCTCAGGTTAGTCTCAAACTCCTGGGCTCGAGCAATCCTACTGTCTCAGCCTCCCAAGGAGCTGGGACTACAAGTACCATGCCTAGCTTAGCCTGTATTTAATTAACGTGAGGAGGCTTCCAAATGCAATGCAAATTCTAAAACTGCCTCAGTAAAAGACTTCCCAAATCCAAGAATAAAAAGGAAAACTCAGATTTGTGCAGACCTCCTTGACCTCTTACCAACCAGTCCATATTTTGGTGTGTCTAACAGATGCAAAACCTGGAAAAGGCAAAATCACCAAAACAGTCTGTTAACTGTCTGTGCTTTTTTTCTTTTAAGATAGAGTCTTTTTTTCTTCTGAGATAGAGTCTTGCGTCACCCCGGCTAGAGTGTAGTGGCATCATCATAGCTCACTGCAATGTCAAACTCTGGGGCGGGGGATGGGGGTGGGGGGCTCAAGTGATCCTCCTGCCTCAGCCTTCTGAGTAAGCTGGGACTACAGGCATGTGCCACCACACCCGGCTGATTTTTCTATTTTTAGTAGAGATGGGGTCTTGCTCTTGCTCAAGCTGGTCTCAAACTCCTGACCTCCTTCCTTGGCCTCCCAGAGTGTTGGATTACGGGCCTGAGCCACCGTACCTGGCCTCTCTGTGCTTTTTGACATACTCATATCATTTTTTCTTAAGTTCTTTACTTTTGGGAAAAAGGTAACATTCCTAATAATCACTGTCACTTATTGCTGTGTTTTTAAAGATACTGCCTGTAACTACATGACAATTCTCTTTGTCTTTCCCAAATTCAGAATAATAAAACTGTTAAGATGTCTTTCACACCCACATCTTTGGTTTGAATGGTCATTAGATAACAGAAAACTTTGATCCTTTACCTTATTAAAAATTTTTTAAAGGATTATATAAATTATTAGCTTTGTTTGGCATTCTCCAACTTTTAATTAACTCAAAACTATTCTAAGAGCTCTTTGCTTTATTAAACTTGGGTTATAAGGGAAAAAAAACGATAAATCGTAAGTTGAAACTTCTTAAGTAAATCATGTATAATAAAATATGTTAAAAATAAATATACTTCAACACATGGGTATCTTTCAGGTGAAAGAAAACATACGTTCATGTACAAAGACTGACACAATAGCCAGCTACAAAAAGAATTGATCTCTAGGTTTAAATAAGCGTGCATTGGTGAAATTCATAATACAGTTTCTAGGATAAATGAACGATAGGCCAGGAGATTTGTCAATGTCCTCTTTGTTCAACATGTTTTTACTTCCAGGATAATCAGTGACTAAATCTTTACAAAATTGTTTATGTACTTTACTATAATAGATTCCACTCTCTTCCATTCTGGTAATGCTGGCTAATAGGAATTAACTAAAGCCTACAGTCTCATCTTCCACAAGTGGTTTCTGCTTCTTCTTTACATCCACGGAAAGTCCCTGGCTATAAGCTAAAGATCAGGAATTGAGCCTTGTGCAAGACATATCAAAAGAACTTCTGTAAACATTTGTTATCATGTGCTCATAACTACTGGCACTACAGAGAATAAATTAATTATGCATATTGCTGATATCATTGCTATGGAAAGACACAGTGGCTGAGTCAGGATCCAGAACTGTTACAGTCCAGAAGCAAAAGACAATGTGAATAGACTGTTTAGATCCAAGATCATCAAAACACAATCTCCCGGATGCCAGAAGCCATGGATTACCATGTACTTAGCATGATTTTGTCCTTTATTCTCTTGGCTATTTCCTTCTCTCTCCACTGGTTCCTGATTCTACCCTGTCAATAGACATCCTTTCCTTTATGGATAGTATTATCAAGACCTTCATCCTTGACAATCACCGGACATAGCACTCATCATCCAGACACTAGCAAAGGTGAACAATTCCTATCCAAATTAAAAGAAATAAAATTACCTGGTTACCAAAGGAAGATTCAAATAGATTATGGGATATATGGAACATTATTTCAAACTTTAATAATAATAATTGTCTGCATTTCAGTCTGTTGCAGATGCCAAGTGTGTGATCTTCAGTCTTAAATGCTGCAATGCAGCTACTTTCACACCAGATGATTCAACAAATGATCATCTAAGAAAAAGAACAAAATGTCCTGCTACTTGCAGAGGTCAAAATGTTTACCATCAAAAGCTTGATAAGCCAGGCACAATGGCTCATACCTATAATCCCAGCCCTTTGGGAGGCCAAGGTGAGAGGATAGCTTGTGGCTAGTTCAAGTCTGCAGGAGCTATGACTGCACTCCAGCCTGGGTGAGAGGTTGACGGAGAAAGACTCTGTCTTAAAAAAAAAATAAAAAGCTTGATAAACATTCACAACCTATCAAGCAACACTCGATTGGTTACCTCCCCCCTAAATGGTAAATCCTCCAGTTTAGCTGAAGGTTCAGAAACAGATTGAAAATTAAAACAGAAACCACAAAGTGCTCACAAATGCTCAGAAAAACACCAGGACTTGCAAAACAGATAAACTGTACCAAACCAAACCACAATGTACTATACATCACAGACCATCTAAGCTCAAATGTTTTTTAATATCAGCTCGCCCAGACCCATATGTTCCAATACCACAAACTGATCTAACAGGAACTCCTCAGGGACTCACGTGTACTAATGGCAAAACAGTTCCAGCAGCTCACTCAAATTAGATTCCAGCCAATCCTTGCCCAGACTACTAATTTCCATCCCAACATCACTCTATGACTGACCTCAGCTCCTAAAATCCTTTATGTCCTCTTTTCAACTCTCTCCTTTTGAGATGCCCCACAGATTTTCTGATGTATGGTATTCCTTCCTGCAATAAGCTAAACAAATGTAACTTATTTGACCATAGATATATTCTTGACAGTCTTTTGTGGTACGCTTTAACCCTCTCAAGTCAGGGAACTAGTGACTGAGAATTAGAAGTAGGAAGACTTTTTGCTACATACTTTTTTTTTTTTTTGGAGACAGGGTCTTGCTGTGTTGCCCAGGTTAGAGTGTAGTAGCGTCACCATAGCTCACTGCAGCCTCCAACTTCTGGGCTCAAGTGATCCTCCTGCTTCAGCCTTCCAAGTAGCTGGGACTATAGGCACATGCCACCATATCTGGCTAGTTTTTCTATTTTTTGTAGAGACAGGGTCTTCCTCTTGTTCAGGCTGGTTTCAAACTCTTGGCCTCAAGCGATCCTCCTGCCTTGGTCTCCCAAAGTGCTAGGATCACAGGCATAAGCCACTGTGCTCAGCCTGATAACATATCTTTTTACATTTTATACCATGTTATTGTATTACTTATTCAAAAGTACATAAAATTAGACTTTAGAAATATATATAATACTCTTATAAAATAATCAATCAACAGTAATATTACCAATATCCAATCTGACTGGAACTCATCCAGGAATCAGAGTATTGCTGGCTATCAGCAAACACAAAAATTCACCACCTGTTTCCACAGGGCTAGAAAATCAGCCAGCAGTTAGGGGTAATAATTAGCTTTATATCTAATGTAAACAAACTTTTATTATTTGTATTGGTTAAAAATCAAGTTTAAAGACTAACTTATCACTAAAAATAAACTTCATAGAGCTATATTTAACAGATAAGGTTCATGTAGTGCTATAAATAAAGTGAAGGTTTTTGAGCTATTTTAAAACTTTTTTTGACATTTTCAAATACAGAATTTATGAAAATAGAATAATACTACCGATCGATGTGGTATCAGTTATAAATATTCTGCTAATCAAACTACTTTGGCCCTACTTTTTTTCTTTTTTTTTTTTTTTTTTGAGACAGAGTCTGGCTCTGTTGTCCTGGCTAGAGTGCCGTGGCGTCAGCCTAGCTCACAGCAACCTCAAACTCCTGGGCTCAAGCGATCCTTCTGCCTCAGCCTCCCGAGTATCTGGACTATAGGCATATAGTTCGGCTAATTTTTTCTATATATATATTTTTAGTTGTCCAGATAGTTTCTTCCTATTTTTAGTAGAGACAGGTTCTCGCTCTCGCTCAGGCTGGTCTCGAACTCCTGACCTTGAGTGATCCACCTGCCTCAGCCTCCCAGAGTGCTAGGATTACAGGTGTGAGCCACTGCACCCAGCCCCTACTTTCTTTTTAATTTAGTAGTAAACTACTAAAATTTTCTCATGTCAATAAATATTCTTCCATAATATAATTTTCAGAGTTTGCATCATGGATATAATTCACCTAAGTAATATGCTATTATTAAACATTGCAGTTATTCTCTCTTTTTTGCTATTACAAATAATGTATTCATACATCTAAAAGCTCATGTTTATTGCCATTTAAATTTACCCAGTTACAAATTATGTACAATCATATCCTTTGCTCACTTTTCTTCAAATTTTTGTGTGATCTGCAGTTCTTTAAGTATAAAAGATGGCTAAAAATATACCCACATATTAAAGCTAGTAAAGCTAGTAAAAAAAAAAAAGTAATCCTCTTGTCATATGTACTACAAGTATTTTTTACCTAAACCATACTTTTTAAATGGACTGCTTTCAACTCCATCCAATATCTCAAAGCAAATTTCGCCCTTCTAAAGCAAACCACTGATCTCTAGTTCATGGAGAATCTCCGTTTATTTCCTTTTTTCAGGCTTTCAATTTAATTTTACAGTAGTCTATCAATCGGCGACCTCTTTTTAGCAAAGTGAGTCATTTACATGAAATCCTGTATTAATTTTACGGTATAGGCTCCATACTTCTTTAAAAACAAGCTTTAAGTTTATCTAGGTACAACAAACTGCACCCACTAAGGTGTACAATTTGATGAGATTTGACTCGTGGACGTGTTAAACCACCAGTACAATCAAGATAAAGAACATTTCTATTACCCCCAAAAGAGCCTTCCCTCTGCCTCCAGCAACAGAAAACTGATCTGCTTTCTGTCACACAGATTATTTGCACTTTCTTGAGTTCTATATTAATGGAGCTGTCCAGTATATAGTCTTGTGTATGGCTTTTTTCACTAAGCATAAGGATTTTGTGACTCATCTATGCTGTTGCATGTATCAGTAGTTTATATCTTTTATTGCTAAGTATTCCATTGTGTGGATATACTATATCATGGTTGTTTACCTATTAAACATTTTCTGGTTTTGGCTATTGTTACTAAAACTGCTATACATATTTATGTATAAATCTTGTGTTTTCATTTCTCTTGGGTAAATACCTAGGTGTAAAATATCAAGGGTGGTATGAGAGGTGTGTAATTAACATATTAGGAAACTGCCAGATAATTTTCCAAGGCAGTTATACAATTTTACACTCCCACTGGCAGTGTACGAGAGTTCCAGTCACTACACATCCTTGCCAAACAGCAACTATCATTTCAATTTCAGCCATTCTAAAGGGTGTAAAGCAGTATCTTATTGTTGTTTTTTTTTTATTTCAGCATAATATGGGGGTACAGATGTTTAGGTTACATGTGTTGCCCTTGCCCCCCTTATTGTTGTTTTCATTTGCATTTCTCCGATAGTTAATGATGTTGAAGATATTCTTGTATGCTGTAGGCCATTTGTGTAACTTCATTTGTCTGTTCAAATCTTTTGCCCATTTTTTAATTCTGCTGGTTGTCTACTTATCAGTAAATTGTAAATTCTTTACATATTCTGGATACACATCTTTGGTAAGATACATGTAGTATAGATATTTTCTCCCAATCTGTGCAGACACTTTTCATTTTCTTAACATCTTTAGAAGAACTAAAGTTTTCATTTTTTTTTTTTTTTGAGACAGAGTCTCACTGTGTTGCCTGGGCTAGAGTGCCATGGTGTCATCCTAGCTCACAGCAACTTCAAACTCCTGGGCTCAAGCAATCCTACTGCCTCAGCCTCCCAAGTAGCTGGCACTACAGGCATGTGCCACCATGCCCGGCTAATTTTTTCTATATATTTTTAGTTGTCCAATTAATTTCTTTCTAATTTTAGTAGAAACGGGGTCTCGCTCTTGTTCAGGCTGGTCTCGAACTCCTGAGCTCAAACAATCTGCCCGCCTTGGCCTCCCAGAGAGCTAGGATTACAGGCGTGAGCCACCGCGCCCGGCCGCGCTAATTTTTTGAAGAGACAGAGTCTCACTATGGTGCTCAGGCTGGTCTCAAACTCCTGACCTCATGGGATCCTCCTGCCTGGCCTCCCAAAGTGCTAGAATTACAGACATAAGCCACCACACCAAGCCCTTAATTTGATTTAAAAGCAGCAAATTTTGAAGAAATTCATCAACCACAACTAACATTATCTTTCTCTTTTCCTAATAATAACAGCTACAAAAGACTGTGTGTAGAATAACCAACTCCTCCTGTTTCATTACGAAACTCAGACATTTCAGTTTCATCTCCAACAACCAGTTGGGCAGATTTAAAATTCAATTCTAAACATCCATCAGCATCCTTTTAAACACTGAAAGGTTATACATTACTAACTGAAAAATAAAACATTCAATAACTTGAATAGATCTAAGTTTCTATAGGTAGCCTTCCTAAAATCCCAAATAATAGTGATATTTGTTAAAAATGAAGTTCTGAAATCCACAGCAAAGAGCCAGAAGGATTCTCTGAGTAAAATTAAAAAATGCTAGGGAAAAATACCAGGGCAGTAATTATATTGTAGTTAAATAATTAAATATTTATCTGGTACCCACTGCACGTTCATACTGTGGGTACTGTGTGAAATATACAAGTTTAATACATGGGCTCTACCTTCAAGAACCTTGTGTTCTAGTTACATAGACAAAATAATTCAGAATAGTTAAGCAACAAATTGTATGGTACAGACTGTAACTGTGAAAGATTTTAAGAAAGGAAATCAATGATGGCTACAGAAATCAAGGAAGGGCATGAGAAAGTTGAGACTTGGGCTGAGTCCTTTGGAAGTTCCAAAGCCACTTACACATTTTTAGGTATTTGTTACAGCAGCACCTCATTCTTGATACCAAACTAAATAGAGGGTATACTAAAAGAGAGAAAAGTGGAAATTCCAGATGATAATACAGTACAAATATTTTAAATGAAATATTTCAATATCACACAATTCTACATAAAATGGCACAGGAAATATTATAGATACTACAAACACACATGTGCCTAGCATACAGATTTAAAATATTAAGTTTTCTATATCTGTTTCAAATTTTTTAAGAACTATTATAAAATGTTACAGATATAATTGAAGAGATCTTCTATTTCTCTTCCTTCCTCTGCAGAGATAACTAGCACCGTTAAGTACTTGTGTATCCTTCTCATGTGTAATTTTGTTACAAATGTATTAATATCTATACACAAAAGAGTATATTTTGAATTTTTACATAAATGTTATCATCCTGTGCATCCTTTTGCAACTTGCATTTTTACACTCAACATTGCTTTAAAGATTTATCTAGAATGGGATCAAGGTAACCATTTTTTTTCATGTTTTTTTAAAACTCCACAGGTGATCCTGGTTGGTAACAGGAGTTGAGAATCATCATCGTAACTAAGCTTATTCATCTGAGAAGGCTTTTAGTGCTCCCAAACCTAGCTTTTACAATGTGTCAGTTGCTGTTAGATTACCTGTATTATTTTACAATGATTCCAACTCAGAATTAAAAATCTAACCAAACCAGGTTTGCACATGATTCAAAACAACAACCAAACTATAAAATTGAGTTTCCAGTGGGGGAAGGAGATTGGTGAGGCTATAAAGCAGAAGTAACATAAGAAGTCTTGTGGTGATGGTACTGTTGAGTATTCTGATTGTGCTGGTAGTTACACAAGGCTACATATGTAAAACTGCACAAAGCTACACACACACAGAGGAATGCATACATAACTGGGTGAAATCTGAACAAGCTCTATGGATCGTGCCAATGTCAATTTCTTGGTTTTGGTATAGTACGAGGTGGTGTGGGATGCTAACATTGTGGTAAAGAGGGGTGAAAAGTTTAGGGGAGAGGTGTATGGCTGCGGTCCCCAACCCCCAGGCCAAGGACTGGTATGAGTCCATGACCTGTTAGTAACAGCATGAGGTGGGTGGTGGACAAGTGAGTGAAGCTTCATCTGTATTTACAGCTGCTCCCCATCGCTCACATCACTGCCTGAGCTCCTCCTCCTGTCAGACCAGTGGCGGCATTAATTCTCACAGGGGCACGAACCTTACTGTAAACTGCACATTCGAGGGATCAAGGCTGTGCACTCCTTATGAGAATCTAATGCCTGAGGATCTGAGGGGGAGCTGAGGCGGTGATGCTAACACTGGGGAGTGGCTGTAAATACAGACTATCATTAGCAGAGAGGTGTGCACAATAAATGTAATGCACTTGAATCACCGTGAAACCATTCCCCTCAATCCCATGGAAAAATTGTCTTCTATGAAATCAGTCCCTGGTGCCAAAAAGGGTGGGGATTGCTGGTGTATGTGACTTCCCTGTACATTTCTTTATAACATCCTGTGAATCTATAAGTATCAAAATAAAAATTAAATAACCTTTGAAAAACTAAGTTTCTAAAGTGCACTGAAGAAATTTTGCAGCCAAATTTCACAAATTTGATTCAGTATACTGCTACAATATATACCCATTACATAAACAATATGTATTTTCAAGTAAATCCAAGTAAAACCTAATGCAGATTTGCATAAATGAGACAAGGCCACACTGGAGATAACCTGCATTAAGTATGAAACATAAACCTTAAAAGTTATTGGCCTATTAGCTATTATTTTTAGGTTACTGTGTGGTCTTACCCTTGTGGGACATGAGGATTTACCTAAATAGCTATCTCTGTTCACTACAAATAACCCTACTTTCATTCCTATTTTAAGCCAGCAAGCCTGCCCTACTTTTGGAGAATCATTTCCTAATCTACTCACCTGCCTTTCCAATTGTGAGCCAGTTAAACAACCCTGAAGAAGTTATATTAAATATTATTACTGAAAGTCATACATGTCTTTTAGGTATTTTCATATAGAACAAGTGATTTTATTTCAGTGATCTGATCAAGCTCTTTAAGATCATTCTCTCTATTCTCTGACAGTCACAGAAGTGACTTTCGAAGTATTTGCTAAGAACTGGCCCTCCCAGAACCAATTAAGTAATAACTACCATCAGTGATGGTCAACAGAAATAATAACTTCCATAGTGACATCATATGTTTTCCATAAATGAGTGCAAAATAGTCAAAAATAACTAACTTGGCCGGGCGCGGTGGCTCACACCTGTAATCCTAGCTCTCTGGGAGGCCGAGGCGGGCAGATTGTTTGAGCTCAGGAGTTCGAGACCAGCCTGAGCAAGAGTGAGACCCCGTCTCTACTAAAATTAGAAAGAAATTAATTGGACAACTAAAAATATATAGAAAAAATTAGCCGGGCATGGTGGCGCATGCCTGTAGTCCC
>CAUYSK010096480.1:0-16153 GCA_963575035.1 Avahi laniger | reverse complement strand
TTGCCCCCTACAACACTTACCACCACGTTCACCAGTTGTGAGTTTATCCACCCCCAACCCCTCAACCCCCAAAGAATATTACTACCATGTGAGCACCTTAGTGTTGATCAGTCAGTGCCAGTTTGATGGCGAGTACATGTGTTGCCTATTCTTCCATTTTTGTGATACCTCACTTCGGGGAATGGGCTCAAGCTCTATCCAGGAAAATATAAGGGGTGCTACATCAACATTGTTTTTTATAATTGAGAAGTATTCCATTGTATACATATATCATATTTTATTAATTGGCTCATGGATTGACAGGCACTTGGGTTGTTTCCACATCTGTGCTGCCATAAACATTCCAGTGCAGATGTCTTTATTACAGAATCACTTTTGTTCCTTTGGGTAGATGCCTAATAGTGCTATTGCTAGATCAAATGGTAGTTCTACTTGTAGCTCTTTGAGGTATCTCCTAATTCTTTTCCCCGGAAGTTGCACTAATTTGTAGTCCCACCAGCAGTGTAAGAGTGTTCCTCTCCACATCCTCGCCAGCATTTGTTGCTTTGGGATTTTTTGATACAGGCCAATCTCACTGGGGTTAGGTGATATCTCATTGTGATTTTGATTTGCATTTTTCTAATGATTAGAGATGTTGAGCATTTTTTTATGTGTTTCCTGGCCATTATTCTGTCTTCTTTTGAAAAGTTTTTGTTCATTTCCTTCGCCCATTTATTGATGGGGTTGTTTGATTTTTTTCTTGTTGATTTTTTTAAGTTCTAGATAGATTCTTCTTATCAGCCCTTTATCGGATGTGTAGAGAGCAAATATTTTCTCCCATTCTGTAGGCTGTCTATTCACTCTAATGATAGTTTCCTTGGCTGTGCAAAAGCTTTCTAATTTGATCAGATCCCATTTATTTTTGTAGCTGCTGTGATTGCTTTGGGGGGGTCTTCTTCAAAAATTCTTTGCCTCGGCCAATGTCTGAAAGAGTCTTAAACCTAAGGCATGAAACCTTAAGAATCCTAGAAGAAATCTTCTTTTTAAAAGGCAAATTTTTGGTGAGTACATATGGTGCTTATTTTTCCATTCTTGGGATACCTCACTTAGTAGAATGCGTTCCAGCTCTATCCAGGAATACACAAGAGGTGCTATATCACCATTGATTCTTAAAGCTGAATAGTACTCCATGGTATACATATACCACATTTTATTAATCCACTCATGTATTGATGGACACTTGGGTTGTTTCCACATCTTTGCAATTGTGAATTGTGCTGCTATGAACATTCAGGTGACTGATCAACACATAAGTGCACATATAAGAATAACATCTATGGGATGTTGGACAGGGGGAGGGGGAGGGGAGGAAGGAGAGGTGACGGGTATATACATACACAAAGAGTGCAATGCACACCACCTGAAAGATGGACATATTTGAAACTCGGACTTAGGGAGTGAAGGGGGACAAGGGCAACATACGTAACCTAAATATCTGTACCCCCATAATATGCTGAAATAAATAAAAAGGCAAATTTTTGCCTCACTAACTATTGCTTAGGACAATAAAACAGGTAATTGAAAGTTTGATAGACTATATGGAAAAAATAAAAATATTTAAAAGCCAGCAAATGAAAATTATTTAAAAAAGCTATAAGATCTGCTACTGTCTGTGTGTCTATATGTCTATGTGTTTATATGTATCAGATATTTCACTACCAAAATATATAAAATGTCTCTAATTAATTGGCTTAAAGAAAAGTCTGCACATAAATCATTATTTTATCAGGAAAATGGAAAAAACTTAAATGCTTTTTAGTTCATTCACTTTAGTAATCTTTGGTAAATAAAACTAGTTTAAAAATTGTTAAAGTCTAGATGCTTTAAGGTCATAACACTTCTGCTTCAATAATATTTTTGATATTTGCTGGATTTGACCATGAGCTTATATTTTCAGTGTTGAGCCTTGGATTTCTGGGGTCTGGATTGGTGGCCATAGTGCGGCCTGTGGAGATATTCTCAGTGTCTAGAGTAGTAGCTGCAAGGCACAATCAAGCCAAATATGGCCACTTCTCTGCCCTAGCTTTGCTTCCTGGCTATTCTGGGAGGTACTGGATCTTCCAGGCATCCTTTTTCTTCTGTCCAGAATTGGAAACCTGGTATGTAAATTGAGGACTCAGATAGGCCCTGCCCTTCATAGCCATCCTGGGTGCCGAGTGGCTACTGGAAACATTAAATCCTAAAGGTTTGTCTGTGCGTGTGTGTGTGTGTGTGTGTATATATAATATATATATAATATATATATTATATATATATATATATATAGTGAACTGTAACCTAGCTGGATGTGTAAATAGGCTGTAACCTACTCTTGAGGTTTCAGCCTCATGGAATTTCAGACAATCAAAGGTAGCCACCTGTTCAAACCACGTTCAAATATGACAAACGCTGAGCTGTAACCAATCAAGATCTTTCTGCACTTCACTTCCGTTTTTTGTATGCCACTTTCCTTTCTCTGCCCATAAATTTGCTTCAATCACATGGCAGTGCTGGAATCTCTCTTAACCTATTCTGCTTCTGGGGCTGCCTGATTCATGAATCGTTTTTGTTCAGTTAAATTTTGATAAATTTAATTTGTTTAAGGTTTTTCTTTAAGCACTAGTAAGTTGCATGAATATGTCTGAGTATATGAACTTGAGCAAATCACTCACCCTTTCTGGGCTTTCATTTATAAGAGTGTCTAGTTAGCATTTAGTATTTGCCAAGCTCCATGCTAAGCATTGCCAATGTTTCATCTCATTAAATCCTCACAACAACCACCCGAAGTGGGTACTATAGTGTCCCCAGTTTAAGATGGGAGACAGAGGCTGGAAATTTGCCTGAAGTCACAGAGCTATTAAGTGGCAGAACCTTAACTTTTACACTTATAGGACTGTATTTCAAGTTTTTGTCCACTTGGATGTCTACTTCTCTACATTGGAGAGTGGGGGGCTCTAAATAATTTCAGTATCCCTGTACCTAATACCTTGCTGAAGCACTGTAGGCTACAGCAATCATTTTTGGAATGAATAATGAAAGCACGCATTAATCAGAACTAGAATCAAGTTCCTCTGTTTCCAAGCCTCTCCTTTGCTATGTTATACTGCCTCATATTAACAAGTGTGAAGTTATCCCAGAAACAAGTGCTAACTTGAAAGTTGCTACATAGCAGGTATTAAATGAATATAATTGTTCCCTCAGTATCCATAGGGGATTATTTCCAGGATACTCTCCACCCTAGAATGTCAATCTCTGCATACTTCAAGTTCCTGATAGCAAATGGTATAGCATTTGCATATAACCTGCACACATCCTCCCATAAAACTTAAATCATCTCTAAATTGCTTATGATACCTAATACAATGAAAATGCTCTGTAAATTGCTGTTGTACACTATTATTTTTATTTGTATTTTTATTGTTATGTTATTATTTTTATTGTTATTTTCTGAGTATTTTCAATCTGCAGTTGGTTGAATCTGCAGGTGTGAAACCAGTGGATATGGGGGAGGGAGAGTTAATGTATTTGTTGAATGGATAAAATAGCTTACGATAAACACTTGATATAAGTATAACAGCAAAAGAAAAAACAATTCTTTATAACTACAAATTTCCTCTGAAAAAAGATGGATTCTATTTCTACTTAGAAATCCATTTTTCACTTTTGAATATCTGTATGGATTTGGATATGCAAGCTTGAGAATCAGGGCTGAAGGGATACAAGCAAATCTGTATAACATAAAGGCAAATGATTTGAAGTTCCACATACAACCCTGGATGGAAGGTGTGAGGAGAAGTGGGAAGAGGAAGAGGGGAGAAAGTAGCTGTTATGGCATGATGGCGTGAGGTTAGAGACTACATGGGATGAAAGTTTCTATTGGAATATTCCAGAGACAGGTGGTTGGTGAGCATTTTTAGAATAGAGATAACTAATATTTAAATTGAAATTGTTGGTACTTTGAAAATGCACTCTTTCTCTATATTTCTATGATTCCCAGACTTAAAATTTACTACATTTTCAAAGGGTTTGTGACATGTTTGATGGAAATGAAGAGAGCAGCTATATTTCACATTTGAATGAATACCATGAAAGAACAGAGACAGAACTCACAGAAGCAAGATTCTTCTGCCAACGGTGACCGTTAGAATGTATGTTCTCCATGAACTGGTAAGCATCTGAGAGAGAGTGTTAGACTTCCACAGGGTGTATCATAAGGGCTCAAGCCAACTTATCATGTGCCCAGTGTTTTTGTTACTCCCACTGATACCTTGGTTACTCAAGATATTGGAACATTCTAATTTTTATAATATTAGTATGTCAGTGATCTAAAAGGAGGTTTGTCCTCAATGAAACAAGACTATCCAAGAAAAAAAAATTTGTAGTTTACATGGGTAATGCATTACAAAAAGCTAAATATACTATTCTGTGTGGATACCAAAGACAAAAAGTTAGATATTTTTGAACATTTCCTGAGAGGAAAATGAAATTTAAAGAGGCTTGTGTAACTCACATTTAAGTGAGCAAGGAACAGAAAAATGACAATTTCTCTTTTCACCCAGGATGAGGAGGAATGCTGTACAGGAAGCAAGCAACCATAAAGTAATAGACTTTTGAGTAGTGGGGGAGGGGGAGACTTCCAGGCAGCATTCACAGTGGAATTTGTCCTTCCAGAGAATCACATAAAACTACCTCTAGGACAGCTGCATCTGACTTTAATTTGAATGTATAGGCAGCTGCAAAAACATTTGAAAAACTGAAAGAATGCACATCTTTAGCATTTACACAGATTGTATAATTAGCAATTAAGAGCAAAAACAGGGCACTAGTAATATCTGTACTTTAAAGGATGAGCTTTCAGCAGTTGTCAACACGGAAAGTGAAAATTCTTTGAAATGTCTACATTTCCTCTGATCAAGGCAGCCAGCACTTTGATGTGGATACAATCTACATTTGCAGGAAGAATCTTGCAACCTAAAACAGATCAGCAATGCTCCTCATGGGATAAGACCTGATCAGGCCCCATTCCTGGCTCTCAGGACCTTTGATACAATGCGTGTGTGTGTGTGTGTGTGTGTGTGTGTGTGTGTGTGTGTGTGTGCATTTATCAGCAGTATTATGGTCTGCTCATTCTTTTTTTTTTTACTTTATTTAAAAGAAGGAAACAGAACAAACAACAACAAAAAAAACCTCACCTTTCCCTTCTGCTAATAATCTGAGGAAGGCATCATGTAAAATAGACCTCGAAGGGCTGAGCAAGCCAGAGACTGAGAATAATTTTATACGTCAGCTCAGATCTGATCTCTACTTCTCAATTAGAAACAGTGCAGAGATCGCCCTGGTTTCAGACACCCCCGCTTTGTGACTCCTGGCATTTAAAAATGGGTAGACAAGTTAGAGAAGTGTTCCCTTTTGACTTCTATTCTGTTTAAGATTCAGAATTTAAAGAAAGCAGTAAGAGCTTAAAATGCAATAAATGCTCAACAGTTCGTCACAAATGATCAGGAGCAATTCTAACTGATTAGTAGTGGAGTAAGTCCTATTCAAAGCCAGGCTGTAGAGGAGGAATCATGAGGTGTTTGGGGAGACCCAGCACCTGCTAGTATAAGGGGTAAAGTTTGTCCAGTCATTGCCAGGTAAGCCAACACAAATGCCCCCTCTGGATTTTAGAGCTAGATATCAACCCAAGGCCACTAGTCCAAGCACCTTGACTAGCCAGAGACTGGAGAGGTTTAATCTCTTGACAGAAAGAGGAGATCTCCTTTATGTTGACATTTTTGTCAAGATTTGACTTTATCACTTCAAAGTACCGGTTCTCTGAAGTCCTCAGAGTTCCTACAATCCACAGCAATCCCCTCTTCCCTAGAGGTAAGAGACTTTTGACTGGGCAGGTACTACGTGGGCAGCAGTGTTCTATGTGTTTATATACACCCTCATTTAATTCTCATCACACCCTGCCCTGTATGTGCAGAGTAAAACTTTCCCTCTTTATCCTTGCACACCTGACAATCAGCTATAAAATAATTTCTGTAGGTAGCAATTGTTGCTCTTCTTCCACCTCTTACAAACTTTCTCCCAATGTGAGCAGGAGTTATTCATCTGATTGGTTAGATGGCAAGAATCTGACTCTGATCCCATTGGTGAAAGCTTCTCCAGTGTGAGAGGAGAATGAATGAAATGTTGAGGCTCACTTGTGTTCTCTATCTGAAGCTCTCACTACACTGTGAGACAAGCTAGGATTTACAAGCAGGTAGGTTGCAGTCCCCTATGTAGAGGCCAAGGTCTAAACTTGTAGGGAAAAAGTAAAAAGAGTGTTTTACCTGGGCCCAAGCTGCATTCTTTAATCCAGCTAGTTGCATAATTAGAGCTGATATTTGAATTCCCTGACCTGAGTACATATTTCTCAGTTCAGATCACAGAAAAAAACAAACAAATAAAAAACCCCAAAACACTAAATAGTAAATTATTCACCCTAAACCTGGCAACAGGTACTTATAACACATATAATAAGAAAATATCAAGGTCTAAGTGTTTCATGTCATTTGCCTATTTGTTTTTTATTCCATATGCATTAATTTCTATAGTTTAGTTTATTAAATGTAAGCTACCTGAAGGCAGGAACTGTATCCTTTTTTATCAAGGCATGATATAGGACTGAGAAGGTTCAGTAATATATGCAGATTTAGGTGTACTAATTCATTGATGAAAAATACTTAAAATAAACTTCCTATGAGGCAGGTGCCATAAAGGCTACTTTCATTATATAACATATTTAATTTTCACTAGTTAGGTAGTTATTAGCATTCCCATTGTGAAAGCAAGAAAACAGGTTTAGAGAGACAAAGCAAATTGCTGAACTTCACACAAGAACGCGGCCAAACTGGAATTGGAACAACACATTTTCTAACTCAGCTTTTTGCATTCACTTTCATTTTCCTCCAATCAGGAAGGAGGCCAAATTCTCCCATTCTTGCAATGCAACACCACTCTATAAGAAATGATAAAAGCAAAGGATTTTCTGATCCTGAAGGTGCCACAGTGGCTAGCACAGCAGTTGTCACAGAGCAATATTTAATAAACTATTGTAGGTTGAACAATACTGGCAAGTTCCACAAAAAGAAAAAAAGCATGTCTCAATAACATAAATACTGAGTTACATTTTAATGGAGAGGCTCTACTGTGTTTTATATCAAAAGACTTTTAAATATCAAAAAATCTAAAATTGTCTAATTTCTGGTTCGCCTCTATGTTTGCTACTATAATTAGTGTGGTCCAAGTATAAAAAGCCCTTATCTATGCAATGTAGATATTAACAAGACCTGGCTTATTATATAAGCTTATTATATAAGGTTGTAGGCAGAATGAAAGAGATGAAATTATTCCAGGGGATTCACCTATCATAGAACTTATCCCAGTGTACTGTCATTATTTGTTTTTTTTCAATGTTTATGAATGAAGTTTTATTGGAATTATTTGTTTATATGACTGTCTCTCACACTGGACTATGGAATCCTTAAAGGAAAAGACAATTTTATTTGACTTTGTCTTCTCAGTACTTCTCAATATAAAAATTGTTAAATGGATGCATGGTATAATTAATTTATAAAATAATGAATAAATGAACACTGTGCTTACAGAAGAACATCATGACATTTATATATGTGTAAATGTTAATATATTTAATGGGTGTGTATATATATGTAACTATGTATGTTATATAATAAAGTGATTGCAATGCTCTAAAACTGAGACACTCTAAATTGTTAACTTCCCTGCCCCAATCCTTCCTCTCATCATCAGTAGAATTGTTGATTGCACAGCTCTGTAAATTTATTAAAATAATTGAATTGTGTAATTAAAATGAATAAATTTGATGGTATGTAAATTAAGCCTCAGTCTATGTTTTCTTACTTTTCTTAAAGTATCTCTGTTTTATTCAAGTTGGAAACAGTTTTTGTTTGGTTTTGTTTTATTTTTATCTGGTGTTTGTTTCGGGTAGACCTGACACTTTCGTTTTAATCCAACTTTTTCATTCCCCATCAGGATGTTTTTCCCCTGCTCTCAGTAAGCCTGCCATATTCTCTTTATTTCAAAGTTTACATCTTAAGGGAGAGTCCTGGGGACTGCAGGGTGTCCTCTGAACCTTTGTTGGTCTCTAGGTCAGTGGAGTGTCTCTGTCTCTGTCTTTATCCTGTGACGGTGCACACTGAAATGTGGCTGCATCCGCTACAATATTTTGTCCTCCACACTGACATTTGTTGCTGAAGTTCTTGCTCCAACCGTGGCCTATGACCATGAGATCACTGCATTCGGTGGCTTCTTTTTACCACTCCAAAACTAATGTTGGTTTACCAGTTCTCTCAACCTTTGAGGACCTAATAAATCTTGGCTGCTTTCTCCATATCACTCTGGAATGCATGGGATTGTTTTGAGTCTGCCCTTAAATTAGAACATCTTTCTCAGGCATTTCTAATCTGATACCTATGGGGAACCTTGTTGCTCCAGAGTCAGATTAATTTGGGGGCACTTTTATGATGTTTTCAATATCCCCAGGCTACCCTCAGACCTGCCCTGACTAGGAATCCTGCCAAAATTTCCTCTGCAGTGTGTGTATACAGAGGAAAAGGCCAAGATACCCACATCTGACCACTGTATCCTATTTTGGGAACCAAAATCTGAAAACTGACTCTCTTTGCTTTCTTGCTATAAGAATGTTAATATACCCACACCCTGTCTTTCTAGGCAATAAATGGGTGACTCTAGAGAGGGTTCAGGCTGAACACAATAAAAAAATAAAGAGAAAATCACATCAACATATTTGAAAACTATTATCTATATTGCATGATAGTATTATTATTTTAGTATCCACCTCTTCTTCTAGACTATAAATGAAATAAATTGTGGAGGAGATATTACATTGAAATGTAAATGAACTTGAGATCAGAACCAATGTGTCAGATATAAAATATTAATTTTTAAAAAATTGGTATAGAATTAGCATATCAGCATTAGTAAACCATATCCTGTACATATTTCACCTGAAAGCAGCAACTGAAAGGGACACCTTTTCAATATCAAGATAGATATTACCATAAACACTTAGGATTTATTCATGATTGTGAGAGTTAATATGATATACCTAACTGTAGCTAATTTCAATTACAGAAACATATAGCCAGATAATAGGATCGTTAACACTCAAGTAGACAAGAATATATGCTAATAGAAAATCTACAGATATCTCTAGGACAAAACCATTGTTTGAAAAGGGAGTGCTTTGTTATACTTGTATTGGAGTAATTGAATCTAAAGATGTCATTTTATCTAATCCATGGCTTAGGAAAATAAGGTTTTGGTGATGTTGTGAACTTTGTTATAACTATTAATGTTAATGACAGCTTGACAGCAAATAAAACTCACAGCAAGCACAGAATAAAGAAAACTGTACTTGATGTCCAATCCTGACCTATCAGTGTTATTTCTGCCTTTGAATAGACTGAGCAATCACCTTGATTAGTCAGAGATCCCCAAATGAGTTCTGAGCTATTGTATCCCATGAAAATTCTGGGTTGTCTTTAACTCATGAATTTATTTAGATATGGGCAGCTTTATCTGTTAATGGTACGATGTTGTACAAATGCTTCATTAGCTACATATGCTATAAAGTGAAAGAGGTTTGGATGCACTGGTGTAGATTCACTATAGCAAAGAGGGTTCATTTCATGAGGCAAGTTGATTCTATTGGTATTAGCTTCCTGGATCTATATACAGAGAAAAGTTCTAGCATGAAGACCAGTGTCAGTGGTAAAGGGTGCTTTGCTTAATTATCAATACTTACCATGCATCAGGAGGTGAGAACCTACGGCTCATTTTCTATTTATTTGTTGATCTTGGCACATATATTATGATTCTAAGGGTGATTCTAAAAATAAATTGATTGTCTTTGCTAAGGAGTTGAGATGAAATGGCATATATTACAAGGGAAGGGGAGCGTGGAGGTGAATAAAGAACTGTTAATCAATTTTAGTGTGAGAAGACATTTAACTACAAATCCTTATCATGGGCCATCAATGTGTCCGTAATGTTTGTTATGAAGCCACTCTTGGAGAAAATTAACAACTATTATAAAATATCCATTAAAAGAAAATGGTTATGATTATGCCTGTTTTCTTCTTCATTTAGGTGAACATAGCCTAGCTCTGTTACCCTGGCCTAAGATGTTGAGGGCCTTAAGTTATCCTCTGGTCATCCAAAGAATGCCACGACAGCACCTCAATTATGCCGTATTTGGTACTCAGAAAGAATCTGCTGCATTACACTAATCTAGCTTGATTAAAGTTGAATTAATATAAGATTTAAAGTTTGAGTGAAATTGTTCATTAATAGATTCTAAACTTTAGTGATCTCTATCTATTTCAGAAATAATTTTATTAATGGAATTTTCTTTGGTTGTCCTCTCTTGCCATCACCAGATGCCTTATAATTAAATGCTCAGTTTTATTACAAACTATGTCCCATAACTCACACTAGATAATAATAATTCTCAAAAACATTCTCTCCTACTATTTTCTACATTTGTAAAAGTAAGGGTTAGAAGGGAAAACACTATTTAAAAGGTTGAAAATCATCTAAGCTTCAGTATCAAATTAAAGATGACAAACATTTTTATCATGCTAAAGCTCTTCATATCACTTAATTGCCATATTTATTTCAGTGTAAAGAAATAAATTAAAAGTAAAAATATTTAAATGATAAAAAGTAATTTTTCCACTTCAACATTTAAAAATATGCTTTACAAAGGCACAGTATTAAGTACAATAACAATGTTTATAGCAGAAAAATTCACAATTGCAAAGGTATGGAAACAACTCAAGTGCCCATCAATACATGAGTGGATTAATAAAATGTGGTATATGTATACCATGGAGTACTATTCAGCTTTAAGAAACAATGTGATATAGCACCTCTTGCATCCTAGATAGAGATTGAGCCATCATTCGAAGTGACGTATCACAAGGATGGAGAAAAATGCACCGCATGTACTCACCATCAAATTGGTACTACTGACCAACACTAAGGTGTTCACATGGTAGTAATACTCGTTGGGTGCCTGTCAGGTAGGGGGATTGGGGCACTAAACTCAGAACTAATGGAAGTGGAACACACTGTATGGGGGAGAGACAAGCTTGTAGCCCTGGCTTGGGTGGGGCAAACACATTACATGTAACCAAAATGTTTGTACCCCCATAATATCCTGAATAAAAAAATAATGTTTTAATAAGAGCGATTTTCATAATTACATCTCAGCTTCATATCCCCATTTTAATTAGAATCTTCAGCACGTTTCTAAAAGTCATAGTTTCAAATACATTACCAATATCTTTAACAATATAACCAAACTCCAGAACAACTCACAGTCTCCAAGAAGTCCCAGAATATTTGAATGTTTAAAATCACTTTTTCCCACTCATTGAGAGGTTAAATGTTTCCACTTGGAGGACAGCCATAATCACATCCAGTCAACATCAATGAGCATATATGCTTCCAATTCTAAGATCCCCAAATTCTCCACAATTCCCAGTCAGTGACAATACAGCAGCATTTATCTTACTTAACGTAGATAGTCACCTGAGGAATAATTATAGATTGAAGCAGTATACTGTGAAAGAATGTACAACCACCACTAAGGAAATACATTTTGGAAAAATCCTATTATTTAAAACTATTCTCTTCACATTTTCTGAATATAGCCCATGTAGCCTTTTGTTTGACCATCAAGGTACATACACTCTTACCTTGACTACACTGGAGAGAATCACCCAGTGAGTCAGGGACCTGGCTTTAGTCAGTTTCATCTTTAATTGTTAACATAATTCTCTTTATGACTTCCTGAGAAGATTATTTTAATCACCAAATAATACAACATATTTTAATCTCCATGCATTTTAATTCTCTGTAGAAAACGCCAATTCCTTTTCAAGAAGAATAAGAGTTCCAATGTCTTAGAGATTCAGCCAGGCTCTATTTGCATTCATAAAACACTTTCAGTTTCTAGAGCTCTCATTTCTAAAAGCACATTTTAAGAGAGAAGCAAATATACCTTTCCTTACCCACTGACCACTGAAAGCAAACTTGTATGGAAAGTTGCTGCAAATTACTCAATGGTTTAATCATTCCATATTGCTGTTAAAAGATGCAGGTTGATCAAAAGAATCAATAGAGCAACTGAGCTTCCACAGAATTGTAAAAAGGTGGATTTTATTTTTAATTTTATTGCTTTCGATTTACCTAACACATTTTTTTTTTATTTTTATTTTTTTTATTTTTTTATAGTGATTTTTTTTTTATTTTATTTCAGCATAATATGAGGGTACAGATGTTTAGGTTACGTGTGTTGCCCTTGCCCCCCCCCCTCAGTCCAGGTTTCGAATATGTCCATCCCATTGCGTGGTGCACATTGCACTCTTTGTGTACACATATACCCGTCCCCTCCTCCCTCCTCCCCCCCTTTTAAAGAATACTCTCCCACTGGGTCTGACTAGAAAGTTTTCTGATCCAGCTTTTAGTGTATTCTTATATATTTCTAGAAGTGAACTCTTAGCAAAGTGACTATCACAGGGCTTAAAAGGATAAGAAGGGGATAATCATGAGTATTAAAGGACAGCTTTTGTGACAATTCCATGTTACACCTGGATGAATTCTCTCTGAGACTTGTTTCCATTTTTATAAATGACATGTTAGATTGCAGAGAAAATCTATAGCTCTGACTTATGTATTGTTTTCAGAAATCACTAGCTTTTAGTACAAGAACCTGACAATTGTGAACATCGGCTTCCCTTAGGTCAATTCACAATTGATCAGTTTCCAAATGGTGACATCATGAAAGAGTGGTTTGGGAGACAGAAAAATTTACATCACTGAATACTCTTTAGCACCAATAACCCAAATATATTTGACTAGTAGTTCACATAAAAATGAGGACTCACTATAAAAAAAACAGCTTCAAAAAAGATCCGCACCATTTCTCCGCCTTGTCCCATCTAGTTTGCCCATCCCATCAAATAGAAATCCAGTGATAACAAAGGGATCATAATCTAAGGTCTAACAACAAAATCCAAGCTTTTAATCAGTTCCCTATCATGTGGATACCCAAAGAAAGACATGTCTAAGTAAATTGATGAAATTCACTAGGCAGCCTAAGAAAAATAGCTTGGTATATAAAGAAAAAGTAGAATTACACAGGATAAGATAGATCCACCATCTTTCAAATTTATTGTATGTCTGCTATGGATCAGATACTGCTTATATTTGTGAGCTCTCTCAGCCTAAGAGAAAATAGGACATGGGTGTGTTTGCATGAACTCACCGAAATATCTCAGAATTCCCATAAAATGATATAGTGCTTAAAAGGAGAACTACGGTCCAAATGATGTTTATCTTCAAATCCCACTAATTCTTCCTGAAACAGGAATTTTGCATAATGGTAGAGGAATCTTTTCTCTATGCCAAGCCAGTAAAAATACCCAGAGGAAAACAGAAGCATGACAGCTGGCTGCCATATAACCAGGGGAGGTGAGGGAATGCTATGAAAGCAAAAACATGCAGGTGACGTGTTTTCATAGAAATACATTCATATTATTAATATTTAGCTTTGATGCGCTTCAGAAAATGGCCCTCTAAGGCTTAGTTTTGATAGAGGATTCTTTGTTTGTTTATGAAGAGTTCTCCAGAAACAATTAAATTGTTGAATATTTGGCATACAAATAAGTTCTCTAAAACATATTCACTTTTCTAAATTAACTATATGTCAGTATTGTTTTTTAAATCCTAGGTAGTTGCATAATGCTTGGAAATTTCTCATTTCTTCTTTTTGTTGTTGTTGTTGTTAATAATGTGCTTTCCTTGAGGGATTTTTTTTTCTTTTTAGTTGATGCATAATAATTATACATATTTATGAGGTACAAAGTGAAATTTTGATACATGTATACAACATGTAATGATCAAATCAGGGTAATTAGAATATATGTAACCTCATACAGTTTTCATTTCTTTCTGTTGGGAATATTCAAAATCATCTATTTTAGATTTTTGAACATATACACAACTATTTGGTATATTCACCCTACAATGCTATAGAACACAGAACTTATTCTTCCTACCTAGTTGTAATTTTGTATATATTATCCAAACTCTCCTTATTTTCCCCTCCCTAATAACCTTCTCAACCTCTAATGACATCTGTTCTGTTCTCTACTTCAATGAGCTCAATGTTTTTAGCTACTACATATGAGTAAGTACATGGGTTTTTATCTTTCTGTGCCTTACTTATTTGGCTTAACATAGTGTCCTCTAAGCTGATCTATGTTGCTGTCAATGACAGAATTTCATTCTTCTTTATAGATGAATAGTATTTAAATCTGTATATATACCACATTTCTTTATCCATTCATCAGTTAATGGGCACTTAGGATGATTTCATATCTTGGCTATTTTGAATAGTGCTACAATAAAATTTGGGGTGGAGATATCTCTTTGACATATTGGTTTTCTTTTTTTTCAATAAATACCCAGTAGTAGAATTGCTAGGTCATATGGTAGTTCAATTTTTAGATTTTTCAGAAACCTCCACATTGTTTTCCATAATGGCTGTACTAATTTACATTTGCACCAACACTACGTAAGAGTACCCTTTTCTCTTCATCTGTTGCTAGAGAATTATTATGTTTTATTTTTGTTTATTTTTATAGATATAGCCAGTCCAAGTCATTTTTTGTTACATGAATGAATTGTATAGGGGTGAAGTCAGGGCTTTTAGTGTACGTGTCATCCCAATAGCGTACATTGTACCTGATAGATACTTTTTGACCCCTCATCCCATAATCCCCTCCCCTGTTCTGAGTCTCTGATGTCCATTATACCACTGTCTAACCATTTATACCCATTGTTTAGCTCGCACTTACAAATGAGAATGAAGTATTTGACTTTCTGTTTCAGAGATATTTCACTTAGGATAACGGTCTCAAGTTTCATTTATGTTGCTGCAAAAATATGATTACATTCTTCTGTATCGGTGAGTAGTACTCCATTGTGCATATATATCACATTTTCTTTATCCCAGGATCTGTTGATGGACACTGAGATTGATTCCGTGACTTTGCTATTGTGAATAGTGCTGTAATAAACATACAAGTGCAGGTGTCCTCTTTATATAATGATTTGTTTTTCTTTGGGTAGCTATCCAGTAATGGGATTGCTGGATCAAATAGTGTTTTATTTTTAACTCTGAGAAATTTCTATACTGTTTTCCATAGGAGTTGCACTAATTTAGAGTACTGCCAACAGTATATATGAATTCCGATTCTTCCACATTCTCATCCAGCACTTTTTTTGTTTCTTTTTTTTGTTTTTGTTTTTGACTTTTCAATAATAATCATCTGATTGGTCTAAGAAGGTATTTCATTGTGGTTTTAATTTGCATTTCTCTGATGATTAGCGATATTGTACATTTTTTCATATGCTTCTTGGTTGCTTTTATGTCTTTTCTTAAAAAATGTCTGTTCATATCCTTCACCTACTTTTTGATGGAGTTATTTTTTCCTGTTGAATTGTTTGAGCTCCTTGTAGATTCTAAATACTGCTTGTTTGTCAGATTCACACTTTACAAATACTTTCTCCTCTTCTTTATGTTGTCTGTTAACTCTGTTCATTTTTTTATTTTTTGCTAAATAGAACCTTTTTAGTTTAATTAAATCACATTTGTCTATTTTTATTTTTGTTGCTTGTGTTTTTTTTTTTTTTTTTTTGGTGTTAGTCATGAATTCTTTGCCTAGTCCAATTTCCAGAAAAGTTTTTCATGGACTTTCTTCTAGGATTTTTATACTTTCAAATCTTATGTTTAAGTCTTTAATCCATGTTGAGTTGTTTTTTTGTATATGATGAGAGATGTGTGTCCAGTTTTATTTTTCTGCGTATGGCTATCCAATTTTTCCCAGCACGATTTATTGAAAAGAATGTCATTTATCCAATGTATATTTTTGTCTATTTTATTAAAGCTTAGTTGATTGTAGGTACATTGCTTTATTTCTGGATTCTCTATTCAGTTATATTGATTTGTGTGTCTATTTTTATACCCATATCA
>CAUYSK010096477.1:0-80501 GCA_963575035.1 Avahi laniger | reverse complement strand
ACCACCTCCAGTGCAGCCTGAAGTATGTAAGAATTCCCTTCCCTCTTTCTTCCCTCCCTTAACCTAATGAATTCATCGCCCTTCTTGGTGCAGCAGTAACACCCTGTGCTGTAATTTGTCGGTTTACATGTTTGTCTCTCTCACCATACTTAAGAGCAGGGACCAAATCATACTAGCCTTGATCACTGGAAATACAAACGGAATGCCTGGGACATACTAATCACTCAACAAACACGTGTTCAAATATCCCTTAATATGCCACATCACATGTAGGCTAACAGAATTTTTTCAGAATTTTAGCAAAGCTCTAGGAAACCATTTACTTGCCACCTTAATGTGCCAGGAACACAGATTTCCATGTTAACCCATTTCACATCTTTCTCACGATGCTCTCAGTGTCTCTTTAAGACCACTCATTGTGGTGTGGGCAGCCTGGTTTCTACCCTATAAGTTTAGTTTTCTTCACGCTACACATCTCCTCCACTGGCAGAGGTCTGCAGTTTATAGGCCAGTGGGAATTTGAACAGATATACACTCAAAGAGTTTAAACAGGTATTTAAAAAAAAAAAAAAGCTGCAGTAATTTTCAAACCCTGAAGTTAAATACAGCTGTTCATGCTATCTATTTGAGAAGCTTTAAAGTAGACTGACATTAATAATAATAATGAAAGCTAACAGTTATTGAAAATTTACAATGCTCCAGAAGCCCTTGGCATGCATTATTTAAGTTAAGCTTCACAAAAATATGATATAGCTTTTATCATTATACCTTTCTAGAGATGAGGAAATTAAAGTAACAAGAGGTTTAATCATTTCCTTAAGTTTAAAAACTATGAGTAATAGAGCTAGAATTTGCGAGAAGTCGTCCTGCTCTAAAATTCAAAGCTGCCTTCGCCTGGGACGCCCCTAAAAGCAGGCCCTGAGACCAGGGTTTGCGAGGTGCTCCCAGGGAGCAGGTGTAGGAAATGGAGCAGAGAGAAGAGAAGGGAGGAATCCCAGTTAGTGACCTGGCTATTGTGTGAACAACTGGGAGTCTGTCCCACCAGGGAGCCTCCGAGACACTGTGGAACACAACTTAGAGTCATCTGCGAGGGGCAAGGAAGCTGGGGTATTTTTCTACAAATTCCAGCCCTCATGTCTTGGGTGTGGCCAAGACATGAGAGAACACCCTCAGGTAGAGACTCAGGTAGGCATCAGTTTGCAAACTGTTCACAGGCGACCTCGAGGTAGGCTGAGGGAACACAGGAGGGCAGAAGTGACACCAGCCATGGTGTCCTCAACCACTATACCATCCCATGGAGGAGAAAACGCACAAAGATGAGCCAGGGAAAGCTTATGGCTGCAGGCAACAAAGGCATAACTCAGTTTCTTGCCGTATAGGTCATCCTGGCTATGGAGTTCCTATGAGATTGGTATTATAATGATACTGACCTTATAGATGAGAAACTGAGGCACAGAGAGCTTAAGTAACCCACATGAGATCATACAATTTAGAAGCAACACAGGTAAGATACAAACACAGAGATTCTGCTCCAGAGCCCAAGCTTTTAACACCACAGCAATGGCGACTACTATGTCATATACTATCTGCTGAAGCTGCCACCATTGCTGTCTCAGCTGTGGACAGTGTTCCCTTTCCTCCCTGTCCTCCCTGGTACTGTACTCAGCTGCTGTGACTGTGCTGTCACTGCTCTCTCAAACTGCAGGAGAGACATTCCCCCTTATCTGCTCTCAGGAAACCCTCCTCCCCACAGTGCTCCCCGTCCAGGCAGCGTCACTCAGGATGCCCATGTCACGGAATGGCCTGGAGCATGTTGGGCACTCACTAACAGTGGTCCCTAGTACCAGGGACCATGGAGGATGGGGAGAAGCATTTTTAGAGGCAGCTGGAATGTGCACTCCATGAGAAAAGGAACTGACTCTACTCCATGGATCAGCACCCAACAGAGTTCTTGGCACGTAGTCAGAATTCAGAAACTACGTTTTCAGTGAGTGCTAGTGATTACCGCACCTCCCTTAACTGCTATACTGCTTTCTAGTTTCATCCCAAAAATATTACATGGAAAATTCCAGAAATAAACAAGAGAAAGACCACACTCACATAAGTTTTATTATAATATATGGCTATAATTGTTTCATTTTATTAATTATTGTTAATCTATTACAGTGCCTAATTAATCTTATCATAGGTATATACAGGAAAAACTAGTGTATGGGGGTTTGATACTATCCATGGTTTCAGGCATCCACTGGGTGTATATCGGAATATATCCCTCTGTGGATAACGGGGAGCCACTCTACCTATTAAAAATAGCACTTGATCTGGTGTCAGAAAGAGGTGGGTTCAAATTTCAGTCTTTCCACTTACTCTGTGTCCTTGGGAGTTTCCTCAGCTATAAAAGGGGAATCAGAACGATTGCAATAATTATAATTTTAATGTGTATTGAACACTCCCTATGTAAACAAAATACTTCAGTGAATTTTAAAAATATAATTATTCCCTTCATCCTTCACACAATAAAGGACCATTATTATGCCCTTTTCAGAGATGAGGAAATAAATTTCTGGAGTTTGTATCGCTTCCTTAAGGTCACACAGCGAGGAGATGAAGCCGTCTATGCTAGTAGCTACGGTGGTCTTGCCCTCCTCGGAGGGCTTCTCTGAGAACTGGCCTCGTACTGAGCATGTTGAGAAGGCACAAAACGAAAGCTGAGTCAGCTCGTGGGTACAGCCCCTGTCGATGAGTATATTTAAATCGTGGAGGCCAGTTTAAGATCATCTCTCAGGACTGCACCAAGCCCTTCATCAACTGCAACTGGCGTGCTCCTTTCACGGGGGGAGGGCTTGGCAAAGACACTGGCCCAGAAGAGAAGGGAAAGAGCTGAGCCGTCTCGTTTAACTGTTAGGTTTCCACAGTATTTTATTTTTCCAGTTTTGCACATGTGTCAGTCATCTTCCTGTGCACGTGTGAGTCCCAAAGTGTTCTCTGGCGAGTGCCGTCCTACAGGGCTAAAGCAGAGCCTTTGTTTCCTTCCTATAGCAGTGTGCACACAAGATGCACATAACGTGTGCTCTCGATGGCCCAGTGCGCCTCGGGCACACCTTCTTTCACACTAGAAACCACTGTAGAAATTAACCTCATTTTATAGGTTTTTTTCCTGCTTTAAACTCTACAGATAGCTTAACAATTGATTTCTAAGCAGACTTTCACAGTGTATGGGGAGATTATCTTTGCTTGTTGGAATCTTTCCTCATTTAAAGGACAACCTAAGAGCTCCAGAAATGACTGAGACCTTGCCAGTGTGCTCAGATAAGGCAGCTGACTGTAAACATAGCTCTCTATCTACTGAAATCTAATAAACAAAATAGCACATCAAAGCATTCTTGCTAAGTGAAATCTCAGCCTCTGTGGGATGCTACTAAAAGGTGAAACAACCCAAATCCTTCACAGGCCTTGAAAGAAGATCAAAATGCCATTTGCCAACCTCCTTTTTCATTTTTATGCTGATACCTTTCGTGTGTCTAACATAGTCAAACCTTAAAAACAGCTGTTCAGAAAATAAACTGCCACATTCAACATCCAAAACAGGAGATATTAAAATGTATTGTAAATCTGTTTTTAAATTTTTGTAGCTAGTCTAAGTACAGGGAGGAATGTACAACAAAAAGTATTTATCAAGATGTTCAGCATCCATAACTGGATCAGACAACTGGCTGTGCTCACCCGTAAGAAGGTGCTGGTGGGCTCGTGGCAGGGCTCAAGCTCAGAGGCTATTCTTCTGAAGGGGTCCTCAGAGAAAGAGGGGCCAAGACAAACCCGACCCCTGTCTCTGGAAAGAACATGCCACCTGGGCAGAAACCATCACGTCGACAGTGCATGAAGCAGACTGAAGAGAGTGACACGGAGACACCTTTCCCACAGGTGAGGGTGCCACCTAGTGAAAGCTATAGGGAAAATGCTGCTGTGACAATGTTTGCAAAACTGCCATTCACATGAAAGACGCTAAAGAACACGTATTTACTGGAGAAGCCACCTGAATAAGAAGGTGGCACATTCAAAGTGCCTTACACCGGCTGCACCTACACTGGATGGAGGCCCACGAAGAGCGTGTATTTGATCTGACAAACACAGACACCCTTACCAGTCTCTGATGCACGGTTGTTTTTCTGTTTTGTAATCTTGGTCTCAAAAATAGAGAAAATATTTTAGAAACTATAACAATAATTCCAAAAGTTTATGAAGTAGGATTTTGAGCTAAGGATATTATTCTGTACCTAATTACATTCTGGGAAGTTCAAAATATTTGAAACACATATTGGAGCATCTTGTTATATTTACAAGCTTGACCCAATTGGACTCAAACTCATTATGACCATTAATGTTTTTAAAAGAGGGAAGTGTTCACTCAAGAAGTTTACTATTGATGTTATTCACATACGGAGGTAAATGCTTATGAGAATGGAGTTCATGTTTTATTTATCTTTGTTTGAATTTTCACTAACTTCTCTAAACAGAGTTCCCCTTCAATGAGTTTGCCTAACTTGAAGTTCCATGAGGACAGAGACTGTGTCTACTCCATCCATCTCTGTGTCTCCAGTGCCTTGCACCAAGCTTGGCATGTATGTGGGTGTTTGTGATACAATAAAAAAATGAATATTTTATCTTTCTCCCAGGTTCTTAGCACAGAGCTCCTGAAACCCTTGGACTTTGCTGTCTTCTGTTTGAGATCCCCAATGAGATGACTCACGGTGGGAAAGGGGCAGCTTTTAGCCTCGTGATGGAGGCTGGTTGCCAGGAAAACTGTTAGATTAGAGGGTTAGAACTTACAGTCTTAGCTACAGGATGGAGAAAAGGCTGGAGATTGAGTTCAATCACCAATGGGCAGTGAATTAATCAATCATGCCTACATAACGAAGCCTGGATACAAACCTCTACACAACAACGTCTGAGGAGCGTCCAAGCTAGTGAACCCATCAATGTTCTGGAGGGTGGTGCACTCAGAGAGGGCATGGAAGCCCTGTGCCCTTCTTCTTCCCATATTTTTCACTACGCATCTCTTCCATTTGGCTGTTCCTAAGATGCACCCTTCATAATAAACCAGTAATTGCAAATAAAGGACATGTGTGGGTTCTGTGAGTGGTTCTAGTGAATTACGAAACCTGAGGAGTTTTGGGAATTCCCAATTTGTAGTTGGACAGGCTGAAACACGGGTAGCCTGGGCACCCAATTTGCAGCCAGTATCTTAAAAAGGGACAGTCTTGTGAGACTTAACCTGTGGGGTCTGTGCCAACTCTAGGTAGAATCAGAATTGAGTGGAATTATTGGACACTCAGTTGGTGTCAGAGAATTAGAGAATTGGTTGATAGGAAAAAAACACAGAGTTCAATGCCTGTTGGTTGACTGAACGATGTAGTGAATAGCTGATTGAATAAGTAAAATCAAATCTATGCCTTTTTAGAATTAAAATTGCTCTTTCAGTTTCAGAATAATGAAGCAAGTTGCAATTTTTTTCCCGTGCACTTTCACACTTTGCTATGCTTTCCAGTTCCTTGCACGGTGAGTGCTCAATGAAGAGTTGTGAATAAAGACCTAAAGAAGGATAAAGTAGATGCTTGTTTCTTGTAAAGAGGGTGACTCTAGAAAGGACAAATGCTGCCTTTCTTATGACACTGCCCATCTATAGCAGGCATTAGTGATCACCAACCAATTATTTCCACCATTTTTAGGCAGGTAAGATTTCACTATCGCTTCGTTGGTGTTTGGTGTAGCCATGTGACTTGCTTTGGTCAAAGTGGCTGGTATCACTTCTGGGCAGAAGTGTAGGGACCAGTGCATGACTCACCACTCCATCTTTCCCTCTATCGTGGTGGCCAGGCATGTTCCAGAAGGTGACTGCTCCATCAATCTGAGTCCGTTAGTGAGCACAACATGGGGCAGCGCTCCCAGTATACCAGAGATGGAGACGTAATGTGAATGAGAAATAAACTTCATTGTTTTAAGCCATCAGATTTGCTGGTTGTTATCACAGAAGATCCTAACCTATCCTAACTGATACAGAAAATTTCCACTTCTTTATTTCATCATTTCAATGTACAATACTATGTTACAAATAATTGTAAGTATACACCGCCATTTTCAGAGAATGGCATGCATGCAAACTGAGTAGATCAGATGATGAATATGACATGCTTAGCACTGTGACTGAAATGTAATAAGTGCTTAATAAAATTAGCTATTATCAATAGAGTTAATTTTGAAAGCTCTAAATAAAAATTATATATGTCAATTGATAAAACAGTATTTTTAAGTGACTCTAATGAGCACTGTGGTAATAAGGTCAAGCAAGTTATGTTCAACACACGTTCACATATATGACCTTGAAAAAGTCATTTAACCTCTCCAATTTATCATCTGTAAAACATGCATTAGAAAAACTCCATTGTGAAAATCAAATGAGATATGTAGAAGCAGTAAACTCTAAAGCATTTGTTCATTATGATGAAAATACCATAAAAGAGTTCTTGTCATTTATGGTTTTTATCTAGCAAAATTCACAAAGATGGCTTTCTCCTCCCCTCAGCTTAAGTGCCCACTTCATATTCTAGAACAAAATATTTACCTAAAATCCAATTCTTCTCCACTTACATAACCTGATGATATAACTCATCTCCTTTCTTGGGAAATAGATATTGAAAATAATTGCCAATATTAAGGTAAATTGGCTTGTGATCTGTACAGTATTTTACTATACTGAATACTTTAGGCAATTGTAACACAATGGTAAATATCTGTGTATTTAAACATAGAAAAGATACAGCAAAAACACAGTATTATAATCTTATGGGACCACTGCTGTATACACAGTCCATCAAAAATTGAGTGCCTAGTAGAAAAGGAATTCAATGAAATAGCATGAATCAGCTGAACTCTGAAGAAGGGACTTTTTATGGTACTTGCATGCTCAGCAGTTCATTTTATAGTATTTAGTCATAATATTCTATCTTTCCCTTATAGCTGATCTCAGACGCTTTAAGGCGTATATCTCGTGTTTTCTCTATCACTTATACAAACCCCAACATGTCATGGTTACTTCTGACCAAGGCCCGTGTTCTGTTCTTCCACATCCAGTTATTTTCTGGAATAGCTATTTATCTCATTACATCCTTTATCATGAAAGGACTAGAGTTTAGCTTTCAAGACCCAATTAAGAGATTAAAGCTAGCATATTTGTCCTAGCTTTTGCCCTTTCTAACACAGATATTTTATTTTTTTTGTAGAATCACATACTCCCCCAAAAAATATTCAGATAATTTAAGATAGCTATCATCTTTACCTTGTTCCTGGACCAACTTAGTAATGTATATTAGAACAGCTCTCACATAAAAATCATTCCACCAAGTGGGACTGATGCTCTGAAGTCTGTGCTTTCACACTCAGTTACCCGGGTTTCTGAAGAGTAGGTGGCCCTCCTTCATGTACCTCTGTGTATGACTCCTCATTCCGTTTTACCTACCACCTGTGAACAAAGGACGGTCACCCTCAGCCATTCCTAGTCCGGATCCTACCCCTCCAGATCTTGGTACGACCAAAAGCTCTTATATACCTTCTTTCATCAACAGTTCAGGATTGTGTGTCTGTTATGCACAGACTCTGTTTCAATGTCTAGACACCTGAGAACTAAGTAATGACCTCTCTAAAGAGTTCTTAATATAGTCCTTCATATAAGGCTATAGTCCTCTATATCAAGCTGCTTTCTATTTTACACTGTGACCTCCATATTATAACTAGAAACAGAAGTATAATTTCATCCCCTGATTGTATACCTCTTTCCTTTAAAATTGGGTTTAAATACCCCTCACTCAGTTAATTAAATATCTCTACCATTCTTTCAATCTCTACCATTCTTACGGGGGTGTTATGGGCTGAACTGTATCCCTTCAAAAGTTCAATTGTATCCCTCCAAAAATTGCTAATCCCCATACACCTCAGAATGTTACTGTATTTGGAGATAGGGTCTTTAAAGAGGTCATTAAGTTAAAATTGTGTCATTAGGGTGGGTCTTAATCTAATCTAATGGGCATCCTTATAAAAAGAGGAAATTTGGACACAGAGAGAAAACAATACAAAGAAACAGGGAGAAGACAGCTATCTGCAAGCCAAGGAGAGAGTTCTGGAATAGATCCTTCTTTCATGGCCCTCTAGATGCACCAGCTCAGCCAACACCTTGATCTTCGACGTCCAGCCTCCATAACTATGAGAAGGTAAGTTTCTGTTAAGTCATCCAGCCTGCAGTACTTTGCTACGGCAGCTCTTGCAAACCAGTGCATGAGATATTTTCCATCACTTGCCATGCTTCTCACCACTTAGAATAAAATCCCAATTCCCCACCATACCTTCATGGCTGCATGTGAACTAGCTTCTCCTTATGTCTCAGATCTCACCTCCTTCCAAGCTCCCCTGGTTTTGTATTCTCCATCTCGACAGGTCTTCCCTAATAGGCCAGGCTGACGTCTATGGCAGGGCTTTGGGGCTTCTCTCTCCCCGGAGCACATCTACCATGGAGCGTCCCATAGCTGGTTCTTTGTCATTCTGGTCTCAGCTCAGAAAGCCTTCCTGACTGGACCTACCATCTAAAAGTACTTATTCTTTCTACCAAAAACTGTACCAACTCTCCTGGTTCATTGCTTTATAACATTTTTCTATCATGGAACTTCATCACTTTCTGTTGCATCCAGTTTGCACCATCAATGAGTAAAATTATAACTGTTTTGTGCAAGAAAACAGATATTATAAGGTTGAATAAACCCACTGTCCTGGGTTTTCCAGGACAGTGCTAATTTATACCAGTTTCAGTGTAATTATTAATAGTACCCCTTTTCACTATCAAAACTGTCTTGGTTTGGACAATAAATGATATAAAATACATTCTGAAGATTATTAAAAAATTTGAGCTGTTTTCTAAACTAGATGACACACCTTGACAAGATACTCTCAAGACTCCCATGACAAGACATTCTCTGAGCTCTGGGCAGCTCTGCTTTCAAATACTAAAGAAGCCACATGATTTCACCCCTCTGTATTTCAGCACATGGAATTTCCTCTGCCTGGAATCCACCTCCCCACCTCTCACCACCAACTGCTAACTCTCCTACTCATCTTTCAAGATGCTACACGAGGTTAACTCTTTGATTAAATTAATCCTTCTGTGAGAGTTGGGCCATCCTCTTCTGCCTATCACACTATAGTATGACTTCTTTATTTATTTCTATACATTTTCCATTTGACTATGGGCTTATTAAGGGCAAAAATTTTGTTTCTTTCATATTTGTATCTCCAGTATCTAGAATATTTCTCATACCATCATGGGTACTGAATTAATAATACTAAATGGAAAATTAATATTGTCTCTGACTCTTCTAAACTGTTTTTTTTAATTCACATACAGAAATATTTTGCAAAAGGAGATTCAGTCATTCAGATAGTTATAAAACATATTAAATAACAGTATTTTATAAACCACACAGAACTCTAATATTTGAAAATATCAAACTGAAAATTGTATCCTGACTTTTTTCTCGATTTTTATCCTCACATCTTTAATCATCTACACTTGCACATCCCGTTACAATGGGAGGATAATTGCTGAGCCTCAGGGTCATCCTTCGTGACCGGCTCTTAGGCAAACATCTCTTTCCAATATTCCCTTTTCCATTACTTAAATCGCTACTCATTCACTATCTCAATATTTTTGACTTTTTCTTTCTTCTCTATTAGCAGCCATTCTGCTAAGCTCTACCATTTCTTTTTACCAAATGTAGCAGGAGGAGAAACCTATTTGAACAAATCATCTCCTTCCATGCCCTTTATTCCTTCCCTGCTTTGTGGCAACCATTTCCAAATGAGATTCACGCGCCTGCCATTGCCCCCTTCATTCTATTTCCCACACAGCAGCCAGGGGGATCCTTTCAAAACTGAAGTCGGATCATGTCACTCTTCTACCCAATCATCCCTGAGAGCAGAAGCCTAAACCCCAACAATGGCCTACAGGACCATTCATGAGCCAGCTCCTGCCCCTTTCCAAGTCTCGTCTCCTGCTAGCTGCTTTAGCCATGCTGACCTCTCTGTTGTTTCTCAAATATGCCAGGCTCCTGACTAGGCACCACTATACTCGCCACTTCCTCTGTTTGTGATGCTTTTCTCCCCGACAGCTGCATCACTCATTGCTTCCTGTCTTTGTTCAAATGCCGTCTGCTCAGTAAGGCATCGTTTCACTCATTCTTTAAAATATTAAATAGTAAATTTTGGCCCTCCTTACCCTGACACACCCTTATCCTTTTTCTCTGCTTATTTCCTCCTCAAGGAACTTATCACCATCTGCCATACAATCTTAATTTCTAATGCATCTGTTTATCGTCTGTATCCTCCACTAGAACATGAGCTCCAAAAGGGCAGGTATTTTTGTTTCTGTTCTTTGTTGCACCCTCAACTTCCTTGGACAATGCTTAGTGCATATTTGGAACCCAAAACACATGAATTCAATCAACAGATGCAGTCACCTTTCTTTCTTTCTAATCTTCCTCACCAATCCACGTGCACACAACAGATGAGCTGATAAATGAGGTGGTGGTGAGACCTGAGCAGGAAGCAGAGTGTGAACAGTAACCACTGGTGATAAACCACAGCAAGTGGAGAGCATTTAGATTTGTGAAACCACAAAGAAGAAACCAGAGTTTCCTCTTTGGCTTAGATCAGTTCAAGTGTTCAGAGAATCCAGTATAGAATTAGGAATAGGGCTGAGACAGGGCATTTCAGGCACTCTCTACAGGGCTAGCAGAGAGCCAATACATAAAGAAATATGAGATAGCATTGATACTTCTAGAATAGTAGTTTCCAAACTAGTACCATCGTGGTCATGCAAAGGTGATCCTGGAATTGCCAAGAGCAGGGAAAGCCCAAGGAGCCAGAGCTCCCACCTTCCTACGATCCATCTCCAAATAAAAGCAGTTCATATTTTATCTCTTTTCTATTTCTGGACTCCAAATGAGCTTCATTTCTTTTAAATAAAAGATTTGCACTGCTAAAAACAAAGGCACAAACAGAAACTTTAAAAATCATCATAGTACTTCACACTACTGAACACAAATGTTTGTGAAGATTAGAAGAGGACATTGGATTTAGTGATTAGAAGGCTGTTAATCTTAAAGGCAACAGCTTTCAAAATATAGGAAAGCTACATACAAACCAGAAGGGGTTAGAAGGGAATAAGATTTCCCATTTATGTGCTCACTTTTCACCCTATGCTTGTCTTCAGCAGAACTCACCAAAATTGCAACCGAGTAATTAGTATCTTGTTTAATGTTTGCCTTCCTCACTAGAAGGTACACTTCACTGAAAGCAAACTAACCCTGTCTTATTCACTGCTGTGATCCAGGTGTCTGAAGCATAGTATGTGCTCGGTAAATATCTGTTGAAAGAATGAAGGAACAAATGAATAAACACTGGAAACATCTGGTAAAGTCAATTTCATATACATGTGTGTGTGTGTGTGTGTGTGTGTGTGTGTATACGTACACACACATATATATGTATATATAGAGAGAGGGGTGGGGAAGAGAGAAAAAACCCTTTAATTAAAAAATGAAACTCAATTAGGTCCTAAATTTCCAGAAAAGGCTGTCATCCTCCTCTATGTCTTCTCACCTATTTTCTAAAACACACGAATTCAACAATAAACCACTCAGAACAATTCGAATGCTTTTCAGAGAATCTCACTTTGAGCTGTCTGCTGCCCAAATCTATTCAAAATCCCAGGTAAGATGAATATTTAAGGAGAACTGTTAGAAAAGATGGATCTCTAAGTTCTATCTACCCTTTGACCCTATTATCTGGGTTTTCCATTCCTTACAGATTTTCTTTCCTGGAACCGTTTTTGACCAAAGGACAATATACAAAATAATCACATGAAACAGAGCAATTTATTTTAGCTGTGCTGTGGAAGACATTCATCCTATCAGTGAACGCATATTTAAAAAGGCCTATGCAGAAATACATTATCGAGCTATGTAATACAAAAATTGTGTTGTTCTTGAATAACTGGTATACATTTTCTTTGTTGATAATAAGAACTAATCATGGCCGGGCCCGGTGGCTCACGCCTGTAATCCTAGCACTCTGGGAGGCCGAGGCAGGCGGATTGTTTGAGCTCAGGAGTTCGAGACCAGCCTGAGCAAGAGCGAGACCCCGTCTCTATTAAAAATAGAAAGAAATTAGTCAGACAACTAAAAATATATAGAAAAAATTAACTGGGCATGGTGGCGCATGCCTGTAGTCCCAGCTACTCGGGAGGCTGAGGCAGAAGGATCACTTGAGCCCAGGAGTTTGAGGTTGCTGTGAGCTAGGCTGATGCCACAGCACTCGCTCTAGCCCGGGCAACACAGTGAGACTCTGTCTCAAAAAAAAAAAAAAAAAAAAAAAATAAATAATCATGTCTCCATTATTTTATTGGCCATCAGGAAATTTAAAAAAAAATAAATACAAATTTGAGGTTTAACAAAGGCAACTGTGAGTGGTTTCTCAAGGTTTAAATATTTGTATCTCTCTAAGACCATCCTCCGCCCCACATTCTTGTGTTTTACTATTATTTATTTATCTCTACACCACAGTTCTCATTCTTACTTACATCATGCCGTTATTTTAGTACGTGTTACTGTACCAAGTTGCTGTAAATCCTTTGGGAAATAAGGTGAAATGTGAACATGCAAAAAAGAATATGCTTTCAAATTACAGCAAAACAGCTTTGGGAAAACATATTTCTGCTAAAAATATGAGTTAGTACTTCACAGAAATGCCAGATAGCCTGTCTTGGCTTTTTTTTAATTTGCTTTTTTAAAATTTCAGAATATTATGACTTTTATTTAACATGTATCAACTTCCTCTTAGGAGGCTTATCATGTGTTCAGCTTACGGATACTGAATCCATTGACAACATGACCAAAGTGTATTGATTGCTGGTTCAGTATTACACAGGATGGAAAGTACTGCAGTGTCACAGATGCTTAGTGTTATTATGAGGCAATATTATGACTTGAATATAGATATAGATAAAACACATCTCAAAGTTGTAAGTCATACAAAGCTCAGAAGTTTGCTTATAATACTAGTTAATTATTCAGACTATCGTGTCAGACTGTCTGAGTTCAAATCCCAACTCTATGACTTATTAGCTGTGGGACTTTGACCAATTACTAGACCTTATTTTCCCTCAGCTTTCTATTTAAAATGGGAGTAAAAATGGTATTTATTTCATAGAGTTGTTTTAAATATTAAATGAGATGATGTATAAAAACTTGAGAGTACTTCGTAAATGGTAAACCACTCAATGTATGCAGAAAATGATTATCATAAAGTGATAATTACTATAAAGTCCAGAATTAAATTCAAGAAAATATGAGAATACCAGGACTCTAAATGTAAAGTCAGATTTATTGAGGATAAACACAATGTCTAGATTTAGGTTTTAAATATCCACTGCAATGATATGGGATGGAGGAGATCTTGGAAAAAAAAATCATCTGAAAAATCATCTGAAAGTGTCTGGAAGCTTTCATGGACCCAAAGCTTCTATTCAACAAAGTTTACTGTGTGTCTGCCGTGTGCCAGGGATGAGTCTAGGTGCTGTGATAATATTGACGAGTGAGACTAAGGAGGTTTCTGGCCTCAGGTGTCTTACATCTCCATGAAGGGAGAAAGCTAATAATCAAGCAGATTAATGAAAAAGATAATTTCAGATAGTGATAAGATTGGTTAAGAAAATGAAATAAAACCTAGGGCTAGAGAGTGACCGGGTCAAGGGCACATATTTGAAACAGCAGTCAGGGAGTCTTCTCTGAAGATGGATGTTCCAGCTGCTAAGAGATGAGAGAGAGGTAGCCATTCCTGTGACTGTCATGGGAAGAATGCTTTAGGTGGGCAAAGCAGCAAGTTTAAAGATCCAGTAGTGGTAACAAATAGTCACGATGTGGTTGTTAAAATAGCAACAAAAGTTAGGTTATAATGATGGTAGGAAATATTCATGGCTTATTGTTGTCAAGGATGCGTTACTGTCCACAGCCCTGCAAGACAGCTGCCACTGATACCTGCACTCAACAAATGAGAAAACTTAGGGACAGAGATAACATGTGACTTCCTCAAAGTCACACTGCCAGTGAGAGAGGAAGCCAGAGTGTGAATCCAAGCAATCGGGCTCTAGTCTCTGGGCTCTTTTTGCCATATTCATAATGGAAGTAAAAATCCACATCACAACAAGAAAAGGCCCAATGAACTCTCTCCTACAGCAGGAACAGGGTGCTCACTTTGGATAGCATATTTTTAAAAGAACCTGAACACATAGAAAATGGAGCAGAAATGGACAGTGAGAAAAGTATCACACCAGGAATGACCAAAAGATCTGAGTGCAGATCATGAAGGAAGGAAGCAAGCAAGAGGAAAATACAACAGTTCTTTTTTCAGCTGTCGGAAAAAAACTTTATAGATAAAAAATTGGTAGGTCGGTGGATAGATGGATAGATAGGATTTAGAGAGGACTTCAAAAAGTTCATGGGAAAATGGAAAAAATAAAAAGTATGAACTTTGCTTCTCAACATAAACTCCATCAAGTTCTAGGCACTTTTGTAAGCAATGATATCAACCACTTAGTCCGTCCTTAAAGAAATGAGGGTCCTGGGAATTTAATCATGTCAATGCAGTTTTATTTTATTTTTTTTTAATGTTACTATCTGAAGAAAAATGGGTGCCCTTTAAAGATTCTTTTTAAGATGAGGAAACAAAAAGAAGCCAGAAGGAGCCAAATCAGAACTGTAAGGTGGATGCCTAATGATTTCCCACCAAACTCTCACAGAATAGTTCTTGTATGATGAGAGGAATGAGCAGTAGCATCATAGTGGTGAAGGACTCTCTCTGGTGAAGCCTTCTGGGCATTTTTCTGCTAACGCTTTGAGTAACTTTTTCAAAACTCTCTTGTAAAGAGCAGATGTTATTGTTCCTTGGCCCTCCAGAAAGTCAACAAACAAAATGCCTGAGCATCCCCAGAAACTGTTGCCATGACCTTTGCACTTGACTAGTCTGCTTTTGCTGTGACTGGACCCCTCTCACCTCTTGGTAGCCACTGCTTTGATTGTGCTTTGTCTTCAGGATCATACCAGTAAAGCCATGTTTTATCTTCTGTTATAATTTTTTACAAAAATGCTTCAGGATCTTCATTCTATTTGTTTAGAATGTCAATGGAAAGCTCTGCTGTTGTCTGCAGCTGATCCAGGTGCTAAGATTTTGGCACCCACTGAGTAGAAAGTTTTCTCAACTTTTTCAGTCAGCTGACCCAATTGAGATGTCTATAGTGGTGGCTATTGTATTTACTGTTAGTCCCCAGTCCTCTTCAATTAGGACACAAACAAGGCGATTTTTTTCCTTACAAATCAATGGAGATGGTCTGCCATTGCAGTCTTCAACTTCAACATTGTCTTGTCCTTTCATAAAATGAGTTATCTATTTATAAACTGATTTCTTTGAGGCATTGTCCCCATAAATTTTTCTTAAAGCATGAATGATTTCTCCCTTCTTCCACTCAAGTTTAACCATGAATTTGATGTTGGTTCTTCCTTCAATTTTCACAAAATTCATGTTGCACTCATAGGGGCCCTTTTCAAACTGATGTTTTATCCTTCCTAGTGCCTCAAACTAGATCTTGTTCAGACATGTTATAACAAGTTAGTATGAGATAATTTTGGTGCAAAAAAACTTTGAAATCCTTGCATAGCTTTATTTTTCATAATATACATTTTCCATGAACTTTTTGAAGACCCCTTATAAATGTGCAAAGATCTTTTTATATAATTCTAAAAGATAAACTGTAATCAATATGAGAACAGAGAGGGCAGTAGATCCTGACAAAAACTGGTGGGAGGAGGGAGTTCCAACAATCAAAACTACCTAACTGGTGAGACAGCAAGTTCCCTACAGCAACATGAAGAGAGAATTGGGTGCATTTAAAAAAAAAGTATCATGATGACTACTATGGGTTTGTAAAAGAAACTCCTGCAAGGTTTAAAACACTGGAATGGATAAATTCAGGAGTCTCTTACAACTCTACACTTTTGGTTTTATAATGGAAGAGACAGATATAAGAGGATTGGATTTAGCCAGAAATATCAATGAAGGTGTTAAGCTACAAAGGGTATTAACAAAGAAATGCTCACAGCGGTTTGCATGCATTGTGTTATTTCTTATCAAAATGTCTATTTTCTATTGTGTAGATATGACCTATGTTCTTAAGACAGGTAATATACACTTTTCATCTTATTAATAAATATCCTAATTGGAAAGACTCTGTAAATAGTCACATTTTTAACTCTATGAGGCATGGGAAACATGCATACAAGTCAGGAAGCCTATGTACAAAAATCTACTCTAGAAAGTAAGCAGTGAGAAAATGTTAGTTAATATTATATAGTTCAAAGTTTTCACACTACTTAACTTCCCCTGAAAACTCTATCCCCACTCTGATCAGCTAAAAAGCTGTGGTATGATTGATACAGACAAGTGGCTTTCTGATGTAAAGCCAAATGTGTTACTTGGTGACACCTCTGGCATGTTCAGGACATACTATTCCAAAGCACCCCATCTGTTTTTGAAGAATATACAAGACTATGGAGCAATGTTGACTTTATAACAATAAAGAAAAAAAAACAGGATGCACAATTAAAAATGCAGCCCAATTTCAACAACAGAAAAATTGATAGGAGAAAAAAACCTGAAAATGCCAAGGTTATCACTGCCTGTTCTTGTGTGTCAAGACAATGAAAGGCATCTTCTTCTTTCTGCTTTTATGGGATACTGGCTTCGTCTGCCCTGCAATCTTTTTCCTACTCCTGGTAACAGACTTGAGTTTTTGACTGTGAGTTGCGCCTCTGGCCCAGACTCAGCCAATCGTCATACTAGATCATTTTGGCCACAGTTATTGCTTCAAGGATGAGCACATGACCCATGCCAAAGTGATCAAGGTCCTTCCCTATTTTTCTAAAATAGGGACGATCCGGCAGGTAAATCTTTTTTGCCCTCTCTGTTCATGTGGCTGTATATAAGCCTTAATCTGCCAGGGCCACAGCTCCAGAATTGTGGGGAAAGTTTGAAAGAAAGAACCCAAAATGCAAAGAGAAGAAGAGGAGATGGGACAGACACTATGAACGAATAGGTCTTGCCACTAGATTCAAGTTTCTGAATTTGGTCACTGAGTCCAGCTCAGTTCTTGCCCTTTGAGCAGCCACTGCAATGGGTTTGCTTGCATGGGGTCAGGGAAATAGAGGTGCACTGGTGACGTTTCTTTCCCTAAAGAAATATTGTTTGGTAGAAAAGTTACGTCATGTCCATTCATACTAATTAGACATAGTAGAAAGAAATAAGTGCTACCAAAGAAAGAAAATAATAGTAAATGGTAAGGGAGTTCAGAAAAGGGCCTATTTTTGGGATTAAGGAAGGTTAGTTGGTAGTATAGATGCTATTTGGGCAGTGTCAGGAAGGGGGTTACACATGGAGAAAACTATTGGAAAGGGTGTTCTGGGTGGAAGAAACAATGGGGCAATGGAGATGAGAAAACAGGGAGAATGTAGTTGTAATTCAGTTTGGTTGGAGTACAGGACACACAGTAAAGGGAAATGTTGGGAAATAATTTGACTGAGGCCAGAATATAAATAACCTTTGATAAACTTTTAGTTGATTCACTGAAATTATAACTATGTAACATAATGAAATCTCTGCTCCACTTTTATTGAGTATCATAAATATTTTATGTTTTAATGGCAAACAGAATTAAGCCATAATCAAGTTTAACAAAAGATTCCAAATAATAACCAGTGTACTGATTTTTATGGCTTAATTCTCTATCAATAACAAAAAATATAACTGTTTTTAATTTTGTCTACCCATTACCCTTGTAGAACATTAATTATTTCAGCCTTTGTTATTGCTTCTTAAAATTTACAATGCTATATTCCACCACATATTATTTTTTTAAAAAATTTCTTTTTCTTGGCTTAAGTAATAATTATGGTAGTCCCCTAATATTGATTCTGAATATAATACTCACATAAACTTTATCGACTTTAGTTTTACTACTTTGATGTATAAACTTTACTTATAGATTATGGATTATCTTTCAAATTGGGAAAATATTAATAGGATTGTACAAGATTGGCATATTATATAATTTTTTAAATCATTTTGAACATGATTAACTTATAAAATGAATACATTTTACCCAGCTCACAGAGCTAGACTTTTATTCAAAAAAGCTATGGTATCAGGTTTTGGGGGGAAAAATAAAGAATTCTTCAATTCTTCTTTGAAAAAAGCTGTCCAATTGGGATGATAAAATGTATACTTATAAAATACATTAAACAAAAATACAAAGGGAAAGCACACGATTTAGGGCCAGGGTAAGTGGCGTAGAAAAGAGGAAGAATAAAAAAACACGTAAGTGGTCAAGATGAGGTCTTAGGAGTGAGAAATCTGTGTATCGGTGGGGAGGAGCTGGGATGATCCCTCTGGAGAACTCAGAGAGGGCAGCTGAGTAGAGGCAGAGATGAGAATGGAGCATTTGAGAGATTAAGAGTTTCCGTAAGTGAAGATGACAGGGTGGAGGTCAAACCCTGGAAGATACTAAATGCAAGATGCAATCTGCACTGATCTCGATGGCAGAAGAACACTGCTAAAAGACATATAGCAAAAGAGTTCATTTAGGGAGATTAGGAGGTTGCTCAGGATAATATTGAAAGAGTAAAAAAATGGAATCAGGAAGATTTGCTGGAACACTATTACAGTAACACTATGGTAGGCGAAGAAGACCTAGGTCAGTGTTGTGGCGGGGGACACAGGAATCAATTGTGAAAACTAGTTTAGGGAAAGGCCATCAGTATTGAGTAGCTGATTAGAGATGGGGAATTGGAGAGAACCATGGAAAAGAGGAAAGGAAATGAGAAAAACAGTACCTGGGGTATAAAGGACAAAGCCACAGAGGGGGAAATTAGGAGTGACAGGTGCTTTGAATTTACAGAGGATAGGCAGAACTGTCAGCAAATCATCCAAATAAAAATGGCCTCCTGAGAGTCGAAAATGAGAAGCCAGAATTTGAGGGAGAGGTCAGGATTCTATTTAGCAATCACCTGAACTTGATTTTTGGAAATCGTCTATATAGAGGTAACAGTCAAAGCCATAAGAACAAATAATCCTTTAAAGAAAGGCAACTGGGAGAAAACAGCAAAGGTCAAGGGTTGGTTGGTATATTAAACATGGTTGCTGTGAATTTCTGCCTGGTTTATTCCCATAAGGCAAGCTTTTCCAACCTTGGCATTACTAATATCTTGAGCTGGATAACTCTTTGTTGTGATGACTGTCTTGTGTATTCTGAGATATTTAACAGCATCCTTGGTCTCTACCACTAGATGTCAGTAAAACCCCCTCCCCCAGTTGTGACAATTAAAAAATGTCTTCTGACATTACCAAATATCCCCTGGGAGGCAAAATTGCCCCCGTTGGGAACTGCTGTCCTAAAAAATCACCCAGCTCCATAACCAGAGTGCCTGACTTTGAGTTTCACCCTGCCTTTTACTATCTGAATAATCTCGACCTGTCTCTTGATCTCTCTGAGCCATGGTTTCATCCACCAGTAGACATAATCATTGGCCCAGTGTCACACTGCATGGTGAGGGTAAGCTGTGGTGACGCGTGTACAATACCTGGAACAGAGTAAGCGTGCAGTGAACCTGGCTGTGGCAGGGGTGCATAAGTGAGAGACATCACATAGGCTCTGTCACTCAACAGTCATTTCCTGCACGTTTGTGTGTGCAGAGAGCCCCGATGACTATTAACAAGGCAAGAAATGCATGCTTCTTTTAAATAGCACTTCATTCGAGGGATAACATAAAACTGGGCCTCTGACCAATGGCTTCCACTATTGTATGTTGTTTTACCTATGAGCCAACATGTCAGCGGGGTCCAAAAGTCGTACATATGAACCTGACATGATTTTCTTCCTTGGTAATGTCAAAAGTAAATAGCAAGTTATTTTAAGAGGGAAGACTAACATGCGTAATGATTTAAAAGGCAAAGTCATAATAAAAAGTCACTTTTTAGGTGAGTTACAAATTTTAGCATCACCTGAAAAAAAAATTCAACTTTTGTTTACTACATGTCCTTTCAACACTTCAGGAAATGGGAAAGATGCTGTTCAACACATTTGTCTTTGGTGCCTGTGCTAGGTATTGTGCTACGTTGGACCAGAAGAATGAAACTTCATGGTTTTCATGCTCAGAACTCAGGTCTAGAGAGAAGAAAGAGAATGACCAAGGCAATATAAGAGCTCATTACAAAGTGGGAACTTGGGGGAAAGCAGGAGTTCAGACTCCTCGGGGAAATAAAGACTTGGGTTCACAGAAAGAAAACCATTTGATCTGAGCCTCTAAGGGTAACATGAGTTAACAGGAGGATAAGAGGCAGGGCACATGTTCCACACCGAGGGAACACACCATGTGCACAACCCCAGAGCTGTGAGCGACACTGTCGTACGAGGGAATTGTAATGTTTTAGTATTTCAGGAACATAAAATTCAAGGTAAGCAGCTGTGGAGTTCACTGTGGACTCAGGTAGGCAAGCATAGATCACTAAGAGCTTTGTACATTGGGCAAAAATATTAACTTTCATCCTGTAGTCAATGGGAAATCATTACAGAATTTGGAGTTTGTTGTCCAAGTAGTTTGATTTTAAAAGAATGTTTTAGAATTAGGTGCTAATCTTGATTTGTTTTAGCACTAGAACTCTTTTCCCTTCCCCCTTACTCCCTCTCATTCATCTCCTTTTCCTCCTCCTCCTCCGATTTCTCATTCGAGTACTCTACCACTTTGAATCTCTTCAAGAAACATTAAATGACATTTTTAAATATCATATTTTAAAATAACTTCATAAAATGGCATAACCTATCACTGTATTACAGATAATTAAAAATTAAATAAATATAGAAAATAAATACATAAGAGGCAACCAAACACATTCCAGGTTAAAACTAAATTCGAAATAAGGTCTTAACGTCAAATAAACTATTTTTCTAAGGAAATAATTTGGCTGCACAAAAGTGAGGCATGTCTCTATGTCGCCACCAGAGGGAGCTCGAGTGTGAGATTCCGCACAAGGCTTCACTGCAACGCCCGTGCCAGAAAACAGAATTCTTTTGCAAATCCCTTTGCTTGCTTGTCCATTTCGATCAAAATACTTCAGTCTTGCAGAAATAATTTAGCTGATGCCAGAGTCTATTTAACACACTACAAGGTAGATCGGTACTGACGCTTGGCCTTCGTGCTGGAATCAAACTCTCAGTCCTCATTTCTAGCCCCCTTACGTAGGAGACAACCTTCAAATAGGCTTCAAGGAAGACGGATTGCTGGCTCAGCCTGCGTTTACCTCCATCCTGAATACTCGAGGGGGGTGTGCAGGGAGGAAAGAACGAAGATGAAGCAACAAACTAGGAAAGGAAATTCTTAGCCCAGACTTTCAATGGCTGATAAGGATCCAGAAATTAACGGGAGCTAGGGAGACAAGCTGGGACAGGCGGGCATGGCTCAAAGTAAGCTGAACCTAGGCAGGGGAAGGCAGCACGCTCCCCACCAAGTGCCCACCCTGCACCTGTGTCTGAACAAGGAGAGGAGGACGACCAGAGCCCCCACACCTGTCTTGGACACAATGAAGTCTCAGTTTGGAGCGTGAGGCAGAAGGGGAGGTGAACTCTGAATTGCTTGTCATTTAACGTAAAAATAACAGCAGAATAAACTGCAATTAACGATAACTTTGATAGAGATCATTTCATTAAATCTCCAAATGACTTTGTTTTGCCCACATCTCACAATGAGACTTTTACGTCATAAACTAGGACGTCATGACCTCGGAAAGAATGTGGAAAATTCACAGGTTCTCCCTTGAAAATAGTAGCTGTCTGGTTGAGGTGATAAAATACATACATGTAAAATATCAGAAGAGAAACACAAAGGGAAAACATGTGAGTTAGGGCCAAGATAGGTGGTATAGAAGAAGAGGGATAAGAGACAATTTAATGGTCAAGCGGAAATCATGCGGTTTGGGGCACGAGTCCAGAGAGATAAACACAGAGGCAAGAGTGGTTCAGGAAACAGAGAAAATCAGACACAAATCTTCCCCTTGAAGGGTTACCAGAGCTTGAGCTGGAGTATGAACTGATGGAGTAAGCATCCTGAAAAGTACTACTAGCAGATGGAAAATAATATCTTTCAGTCATTCTTTTTGGGGTGAGTCTGGAAATGAGCTGGGAAAAGTCACAGATACTAATTCCAACATGCAGGGAAGGAGTTAGGGCTTCAGACTTGACCAGACTGGAAATTCCTGCCCAGCCCACTGTGTTTCTGTCGCTTTGGGCGAGTCGCTCGATCTCCCTGGACTTGTGCATCTGTCAAATGGGCTCCTCAAACCTGCCAGGCTGGCCTACGTGACAAATAATGAGATAACGTAAGAAGTGTCATCCGTAGCAAGAGCAGGCACTGAACGAAGAGTGCAGTTCAATTAATTCATTCATGTCAATGATAAATAATTTTATCTTTCCATTTCTCAGCCTTTCTCCCTTCTCCCTGTATTAATCCAAACTTGGGGACATGGTATTTTTATTTTTAGTTCTCAGGAAAATTTCCTTTAAAGAAGGGTAGCCATAAAGTACAGAAACATAGATAATACCAATTTATTTTTACAAATTTATGAAGTTTTAATGACATTATATATATATATTAGTCTGTGTGCCAGACTTTATGGATACCTAGTAGAATGAGAAAAAGAAGATTTCCGAGCAAAGTGGTATTTTAAGTTCATGCTTGGAGGCTCCAACTCTGCACAAAACATAATGATAGCTATTGAGAAAAAGAAAAGAGAAATGAAGGTATATGCTGTCTTCAAAGCAAGATAAACCTTTTCATAAATGAAAAACAGGACAGAAACCCAAACTGGAAAGTGAGGCTGATGCCGTGAGCCTGCTGGACCCAGAAGCCGTCAAAGTCTCCAGGAGGCCAAAGGCCTGCGGGCTCCAAACTCAGCCATCCTGGTCCTGAGTACACAAGTGAAGTGGCCCTTGTTAGGCCTCAGTCTCCTCATCTGTAGTGATAGAAAAAATAAAAGAACCCACCGCTAGGGTTGCTGCAATTTTTTTTTTTTTTAAAGTATCAGAACATTCAGAAAACTAAGAATTAAAACTGACATAGACTATGGTTCAAAAACGTTAGTGTCGGTTAATATTGTTTTTAGATGGAGGAAGACAAAATACTTCCCCCACTAAGTTGGAGAAAACCATAGTGAAAATACATAATGACAATTCTTGAGGAAATAAGGTTCCTAGGCTGGGTTCCTATAGCTCCTTGAAGACCAGGGTGGAGAGGAAACGGCAGATCTGAACACAAGAGAGTTACAGGAAAAAACTCCGTCACCTTGTGTCATTCAAAGGAACAATACCACGTCTTTAAACACAAAAAAGAGAACTGAAGTTCTACAGTTCTAAATAAAGGTAGAAAAGAACTTCTGGTATTTTCTTGCAAAATAAAACTTAGAGAATTTGTACTTTTTATAGGAACATTTAAGAGTTTTTATTTTATTGTAAGTTCACAAAAATGATCGTACTGAGCAGAAGGCATTTATATGACACGCAAAATGGTATTGTGTCACCTAAAATTTCCTCTTTTTTCTCATAAATATAAACATGTTGCTGCAATTCTGTAAAGACTGCATATTGGCTTAACGTGATGGGTATCCATAAAGTATAATAACCCCCCAGTCCCCTAACACTTAAGAGGCTGCAAAGCTCAGGAAGAATAGTGAAGGTGAGTGGGGCACCCATCTCCCCCGGAGACCACACGAGCAAACCAAGGCCATCTGGTGAATTTCTACTCTGTGCCCATGTGCTGGGTGTCAATCTGAGAAATGGGACGCAGAGGTGAGTAAAATCTTCCCAGGTCAAACAATCTACAGCACATGGAGGAAGCAATTCTTAGGCTCAGGGCCAGGGACAACCAGGGCCCCAGGTTCCCAAGCATATGTGATGTGCTCTATTCTATTTCTTGATTTTTAGAGGGAGGGCAAACGCTTGTGAAATATTCTCCTGTGTTTTCAGCTTCCTCACTCTCCTCCTTCTCTGCTGTTTTTCTCTCTTCTTTGTTTTCCCAAAGCAGAGGATTAGAGAGTTTATACAAGGGGGTAATTATTTCCCTAGGCACCTCCAACTGTGGTTTATTCTATCTGACTTTGGGGGTTGTATTTCCTGGAGAAAAGAGTCCCACTGTTTTCTCTTAGTCACCACTGAGAAATGATGCTCAGAGGCAGAAGGTGCTCTTCAGACAAAGCCAGGGTTCTTGCTGGCCAGCAGGCTCTCCTCCTCTCTCTCATACACAAAGAGGAAGGGAATGGCCATTATAATGCTGGGTGGCCCATCCTGGCAGAAAAGAAAGTTACCCTTTATGGAAGTGAATCCAGAAATAGACAAAATTTCTGTAAAAAGTCAGATAGCAAATATTTTTTATTGGAATACAAATGCATGATGGTATTGTGAACCTATTCTAATTTTAAAAAATCATTTCCAAACACTGCCATGATGCCCCACAACTTTTTTCAATGTGGTGGTTGAAAATACCAACACTTGACCAAGATGTCTCCCTAAAATTCTATGATAAATGAACAAGCCAAAGCATTTAAGATTTTTATATAATTATCAACCATTTCAATTATTTCCAATCAGGATAATATGCTAACAAAAATAGGTGGGCAAAGTGAATAACTTGTTGGGGAAAAAACTAGAGATGAAATTCAAAGAGAAGTAAAAAAAAGAAAGAACCTATGAATTTACAGAACATAACCTAAGACATGAAATATTAAAATATTAACCACGTGTTCACACATGCACACACACACAGGTGCATACACACACATGCTCTCTCTCTCACACACACACACACACACACACACACACACACACACACACACACACGCAAAGAAACCTAGCTCCCAGCTGTGCTGTGGACAGCACCTCTTGAAGATGTTAATGCATCTCTTCTTAATGCAAACAGTTCCTGCCCCCTTCCTTTTCTTGTTCTTGCTCCTTCAAGATAAAATGTAAAAAAAAGCCCAATGTGGTTCATGTCATCACTGCACCTGGGGAATTCACACTGCGGTAGTTGTTAGGTTCCCTGTGGAAATTCAGCCATGTTTAAGGCACCCTCCAAAGGCCTTGTTTAAAATGAAGGCTAGATTTTTAAATGCACCTATACAGATATTAAAACACTCACTAATTCTCTCAGTTGAGAGCCTCCAGTCTTGCACAAGGGGTACTAATTAGCTTGAGAGCTCTCCGGAAGTTTAACTTCCTTGTACTTAATAAATATGTCACCAACTTTTTACTCTTCCATGCTGGCTCCTTTAAGAAATCCCATAGTTCTTCCAGCTATAAGCATTAGATTTATTAAAAAGAAGGAAAGAAGGGAGGGCAGGACAGGTGCTCGTTTTCAGCTCTTTCTAACATTAGGGAGGCATGGGCTTTACATGAGACCTCTGGGTCACACTACTGCATAAAGGAAAGGCAGAATACATCTTCTGACTCTGAAAATTGACAAAAGTATATGATGTGAGACAAATACCATGAAGTCAAAGTGTGTTAACCATGTAGAGTTTTCTGGAGGAGGAGGTGAGAGACGGTCTCACTCTATCACCCAGGCAAGAGCATAGTGGCGTCATCATAGTTCACAGGAACCTCAAATTCCTGGGCTCAAGTCATCCTCCTGCCTTAGCCTCCCAGAGTGCTAAGATTACAGGCATGAGCCACTGCACCCAGCCCAGATATTATATTTAAAAGATCACTAAGTATAAATTAATAAGCTATATGCCATCCATGAAGGGCCAAGGAAATTATTGATGATTAAACAAAAACAAAGAAGAAATCTATATATGTAAAATTATCCCAGATTAATTATGTTCTCCTCTCTCCAACCTGCCACTGACTAGTAAATAACTGATAGGTGCAAGAAAGGAAATTTCCTATGCATTATTTGTGATGAATATGTAATTCTTGAGAATTCGGTGCTGAATAGGACAGAGTCGGGGTGGGGAGGTCAGTGCACAAAGAGGTAGGACTGTCTTGGATGCTTGAAAAATGTCATGGTCACAGTCCATCAGGATTCTGTCATCTGAGCATCACCCCATTCTGTGTCTCACTGGGTACTCTCTCCAATATTTGTCCAAGTGGCCTTTCTCAGAACTGTAGCTTTATCCTCTGAATCAATTCTGATGACAAACTTTCCCAAATGTTTTCAGATGCCTCTCCCCCAAAAAAACAGAATGTGGTCCAAACAGGACACTACTCTCTGATTACCCTCACATTGGTCTTTTGTCCAAAAAACAAGCAATACTTCCCACTCTTACCATGATATCTTAAACATACAGTCAAATATTCATTCATTCAAATATTTGAGCCGCTACGTGAAACATGCTGCTCTGGAAGTATCTATATTTCCAATGACCGGCCATTATAATTCTGGATGGCCCATCCTGGCACAAAAGGAAGTTGCACTTTATGGAAGTGAATCCAGAAGCAGGCAAAATTTCTGTAAAAAGTCAGATAACAAATATTTTCAGCTTGTGGGGCAGATGGTCTCTGAGTGAATGAGTATGGCTGTGTTCAAATAAAGCTCTATTTACAAAAGCAGACAGGGGCTAGATTTGGTCCATGAGCCATAATGTGCCAGCCTACACTCAAAACCATGAACAGTTACCCACTGCTTACCAAACTAAATCCTCATCACCGATGCTCCCAGCTTACTTTCCCAAACTATGTCCCATCACCCTCCTTGGTCCCCAGTCCCTCTTGACTAAGCAGTGCTCACAAACATTCCATTTATTATTTAATTTCTATGCCTTTTACTCTGCCCAGGATGTCCTTTCTCCTCTTCTCTACTTACCAATAGTCATTCGATTCTTCACATTTCCTTTTGGTGGCTTCTATTGGTTTTAGCATCTGGAATTATGTTCTTTCTTCTCTTTCCTACCAATACATTTTGAGTCTCTATAAAAGCTCCTATTAATGTTACCCTTTGCCATATGTATAGTCTGTTTGTCTCTCTTCTGATTCAATTCTCAGCCAACCTCTGTAAGCCAGTAATGGTATTTCCATTTGCCTTTATTAACTTCTCAGCATCCAACACAGAACCTTAGACACAGCTGTTGAGCTGGACATACTAGAGATCATGTAAGTTAGTAGCTGTGCTTGAATTACTGGAATTCTAAAAAGTTGCAATAATAAGCACCATATTTAACTAACTATATAATAATTATTATTATTTGACTGGATATAAGAGAGAAGATTCATGTGCTGAAATAAAGGTATGTTTGCGATCTCTAGTGGACATCAAATGCCCTGTTGAGACCTTATGTAATTTCATATTAATTAAAAATGAGATTACTGAGCAGTACCATGCAATTAACCATATTCTAAAAGCCTCCTCAAAGATAGGAAAGAAAACTAGCACCAGCATACCTAGTTTAACTGTGCTTCACTTTTTTGTGCTTCACAGCTATTGCGTTCTTTTACAAATTGAAGGTGTGTGGCAACCCTTTGTTGATCAAATCAATCTATGCTATTTTTCCAAGAGCATGTGCTCACCCAATGTTTCCTTGTCACATTTTGGAAATTCTCTCAATACTTCAAATTTTTTTGTTATTATTATTTCTGTTATGGTGATCTGTGACCAGTAATCTTTGATGTTACTATTGTGATTGTTTTGGGACACCACAAAATCGCACCCATAAAATACAGTGAACTTAATCAATTAATGTGTGTGTTGTGATTGCTCCCCTGACCAGCCATTCCCCAACTTCTCTCTCTCTCCTTGTGCCTCCCTATTCTCTGAGACACACCAATAGTGAAATCAGGCCAATTAATAACCCTACAATGGCCTAAGTGTTCAAGTGACAGAAAGAGTCGCACATCTCTCACTTTAAATCAAAAGCTAAAAATGATTAAGCTTAGTGAGGAAGTCATGTCAAAAGATGAGATAAGCCGGAAGCTAGCCTAACTGTGAATGTGAAGAAAATGTTCTTGAAGGAAATTTAAAGTGTTACTCCAGTGATCACACAGATGATAAAAAAGCAAAACAGCCTTGCTGCTGATATGAAGAAAGTACTAGTGGTCTGGATGGAAGATCTAACCAGCCATGACATTCCCTTACGACAAAGCCTAACCCAGAGCAAGGGCTTAACTCTCTTCAACTCTGTGAAGGCTGAGAGAGATGAGGAAGCTGCAGAAGAAAAGTTGGAAGCTAAGCACAGGTTGGTTCATAAGGTTTAGGAAAAGGAGCCATCTCCATAACATAAAAATGCAAGGTGAAGCATCACGTTCTGGGGTAGAAACTGCAGCAGTTCATCTAAAAGATTTAGCTAAGATAATTGACAAAGGTGGCTACACAAGACAAAAAATTTTCAATGCAAATAGAATAGCCTTGTATTGGAAGAATACACAATCTAGGACTTACATAGCTAAGAGGAGAAGTCAATGCTTGGATACAAAGCTTCAAAAGATAGGCTAACTCTCGTATTAGGAGCTAATGCAGCTGATGGCTTAAAATTGAAGCCATTATTCATTTACCATTGCAAAAATCCTAGGGCCCTTAAGAATTATACTAAATCTACTCTGCCTGTGCTCTATAGATGGAACAACAAAGCCTGGATGATAGCACATCTGTTTGCAGCATGGTTTACTGAATATTTTAAGTCCACTGTTGAGACACTGCTCAAAAAGAAAGATTCCTTTCAAAATATTCCTGCTCACTGACAATGCACCTGGTCACCCAAGAGCTTTGATGGAGAAGTACAAGAATATTAATGTTATTTTTGTGTCTGCTAACACAATATCCATTCTGTAGCCTATGAATGAAGGAGTTACTTGTGACTTTCAAGTATTTTTATTTAAGAAACACACTTCATAAAGCTATAGCTGCCATAGATAGTGATTCCTCTGATGGATCTGGGCAAAGTAAACTGAAAATCTCTGGAAAGGATTCACCATTCTAGACTTCATTAAGAACATTCATGATTTATGTGAGGAGGTCAAAATATCAACATTACCAGGAGTTTGTAAGAAGTTGGTGCCAACCCTCATGGGTGAATGTGAGGGGCTGACAACTTCAGTGGAGGAAGTAACTGCAGATGTGGTGAAATAGGAAGAGAACTACAATTAGAAGTGGAGCCTACGGATGGGACCAAATGGCTGCGATTCCACGGTAAAACTAGAGCACATGCACAGTTGCTTCTTAAGGATGATCCAAGAAAGTGATTTCTTGAGATGGAATCTACTCCCAGTGAAGACGCTGTGAACACTGTTGAAATTACAACAGAGGATTTAGAATATTCCATACACTCAGGTGATAAAGCACCTGCAGGACTTGAGAGGATCGACTCCAATTTTGAAAGCAGTTCTACCGTAGGTAAAATGCTATCGAACAGCATCACACACTACGGAGAAATCTTTTGTGAAAGAAGAATCAATCAATGAGGCAAACTTCATTGTTGTCTTAGTGTAAGAAACTGTCACAGCCAGCCCAGCCTTCTGCAACCAGCACCCTAATCAGTCAGGACCCATCAGCATGGAGGTGAGACCGTCCATCACCAAAAGATTGCAACTCACTGAAGGCTCAGATGATCATTAGCATCTTTTTAGCAACAATGTATTTTTAATTAAGATATATGCATGGTTTATTGTACATGATGCTACTGCACATTTAATTAATATAGTATAAAAATAACTTTTGTATGCACTGGAAAACCGAAACATTTGTGTGAATTTTTCTTGTGGTATTTGCTTTATTGCGGTGGTCTGGAACTGAACCTGCAATCTCTCTGAGGTATGCCTTCATTCAAATCACTTAAAACTAAATAGAATAAAGGATTTTAGTTAAGGACGTAGTCCTTAATTAAGTAAATTCACACCCTCAAAATGTTCAAAATTAAGAAAAATAAAAGTGTTTAACAAAGATCCTGAGGTGTTAGATAGATGTGCCCAAGAAGACTTAACGATTTTGCTATTAAATCCTGCAATTCCATTAGGATGTGGGGAGGATGAATGGGATTGCTCCGCTTGGGACTAAGGGGCCCTTTCAGGGGATGAGCTAAATGCTAATCAGTACCACTGGCCTTAGTGACTCAATCCCTCCCCCTCTTGAGCATTATAAGTCACAGCTACTCTAATACTTTATCAGTTGGCTTTCACCTTCTTCACTCAATGGCAGACCCAACTTGGACTGCCCCACCACCATCATGACAGATATATGGAGAGATTAGTAAATAGAGAGAGATCGAGCTGGCGGAACCAAAGATTGACTGAAGATCGGTGCAATAAAAGAGAAAAGAGGGAAGATTTTTTTCTAAAGCAATAAACCAATTCATCCACCTGCTCTTGCAAAGCAGAGGATCAATTATGCCAACAAATGGAGGCACAATGAGAATTGCAGGGAGAAAGCCAGTGAATGGATGAGCACATCCAGGGTGTGCATGCACTGAAATACACAGGCTGACCCAGGGAAAGAGAAAGATGATGCAATTGGATGGTGAAGACAAGGAAGGTGGGTGGCCAAGCAGGTGCCCACAATACTGGACAAATAGAAGCAATCAGGGGTAGGGACAGAATTATTTCCTTTCCAGAAAACTCCCTTATGATGCTGCACTGGTGGAGATGCTGGAATTAGTATCGGAAGAGGCCACCTGCACCACTTCAGAGCACAGTCATCCTTCTGATTGCCAAATAACAAAGAAAGCACTGGCAGGCGGCAACATTTTTTCTTTGTTTGTATGCTGCTTCCTAAAGCCCAGCTGAATTCAAAAGCAGCTGTGTGACTCCCTATTAGCAAACACCGCACACACACACACTCACACACGCATGCAAACACGAAAGACTTGGGCATTGCTGAGTTACTGAAATTAAGTTGCACGCTGCATCAGAGTAGTGAAGAAAGAGCAGAGATAACATAGCCCAGCCATGACCTATAGATAATTCTTAATGTTGAAGTGTTCTTAATGGGGAAGAAAAAGATTGATTTACAACTGTGAAGTTCTATCAACTCAGTACATCTGCTGAATTTCATTCACTGGGTACAAAAAAATTATCAGAAAGTAGCTTTGCTCACACTTCTTCCCCACTTGGAAACTTTTAGTGACTCCCCATGGCTTTCAGAAATAGTGTCTAACTGCACAAGCGTGTCATTCAGGGTCATTCAGGGGTCTCCTGTTGCCTGACTTCCATCTGGGTTTTCAGCCACAGGTAGCTAATATTCCAACCCGAATATGCTAATTTTTACTTTCTCTCTTCTCTTTTATTTCCCCCCTCCTTCTCCGCATTTCTATCAACCAAAATCTACTTGTCCTCCAAGACCCCGGTCAAATAGGACATCCTTCTTCAAGGCTTCTCAAATGTCCCCTTCTAACTATCTAAAGCTTCCCAGTAGCCCAGTGGTTCTGACACTTTAACGTACATCAGAATCTCCTGGATGAATTTTCAAAAGAAATTTCCTGAACCACATCCATGGTTTCAGATTTAGCAGGTCTATGGTTGGGGGAGGGGGCAAGAATTTGCATTTCTAACAATTTCCCAGGTAATGCCAACACTGCTGGTCTACAGACCACTCTTTGAGAACCACTACCAGAACAGTGGTGAGCATGTCTCACTTCCCTTTATAAAGCTCCTTAGAAACAGAAAAGAATTCTGTTTGCATTTGCATAACTCTTCAGCCCAAGTTTATATTTAGTGGGTACTCAACAAATATTTGTCAAATTAAATGTATGTGCTCCTGTTGCTTCATGTATATTTGTGTATATACATTCATATTCATTTGACAAATATTTATTGCAGACACATACATTTGAAATATACATATACATGGTAAGAATATTTAAAGTATAAGCAGGTTCCTTAATCATCTCACATTTGGCAAGCTAAAGGGAAACATGAATATGCTATGATCCATTCTGTAAATGTGCTCTGCAGAAGAGCACCATTAAAATTCAATAGGAGCCTTTACTTGAAGAGTGTCCATCTGTGTTCATTTGTGGCAACTGTAATGAATCTCTCATTCTGCCTCAATTTTCAGTTAACCCATGCTAGATATTGCTTCAGCTTCAAGACAAGGAAGCATGGGATTTTTACGTCCCATTCCCATGGATTTACAGTCACTTCCCTGATATCCCTGCAGACATTACTCATTCTAGATATTCAGTGGGTCTTCCGTATACCACTCACACCCACCGGAGGTGCTGAAGGGCACAAATGTTCGTGTCATCTTGCTGGGGTTCAAAAATCTTGGCTCTGCTCACTTCTGGAGTATGACCTTGGACAAATTGCTTTTCCTCTCTAAGCTCCAGTTATCTCATTGGTAAAATAAGGAAAATAATCATAAATCTGATTCTTGATTGTTATGAAGACTGAAGAAATAAATAGATGGAAAATGCTTACCTGGTACAACCTAGAAGTTGCCATTGCTGCTATTGTATTAATATTAGACAGGCATGGCACCCTTCCAGAAAGATCCCTCCACCCTGTCTCATCTGGGGCCAGAAATCTTATTTTACCACGTTACCATTTGAAGTCACCATCAACTAAGCCAGACAAAACTAACAAATGTAAATTTTAATATTTTAAGCTTTTGTGATACTCAAATTGCCTCTACTACTCATTAACATTGGTACCTTGCTTCTAGCATATTTTGAGAACTAAATGATATGATGACAGCACTTTGATTAGGGAGTACAGTGCTGCTTCAACAGCTGTGATTATTGAGTAATTGCTAGCACCACTCAAATCCCACAGCCAGCAACACTCATTTTCCCTTAAAACACCCTAACCCATGACACTAACATTATGGGTGCCTGAAGATAATTTTGTTTTTTCAACTTGTGAGACTAGATACCACTTCATCCAAATTCCTGGATTTATTCTAATATCATCAGTGGGGTCTATAGGATAGAGCCTTCCTTTCTGTAAGGTTTTGATATTGTTAGACTTGTGTTTGCAGCTGAAAAATGCCAAGTTCATAAGCACGTACTATCCAATAAGATAATACTACGAAAATGCAGACCTCATTTCTGTTTGTGATTTTAGTTATATTGCAGTCCAATGCAGGCAGGGAACTTACACATTTCTCCTATGAGAAGAACATTGTTCTATGAGAAATTGGCATTTATTTCATGAAATGGCCATTTAAAATTAAACCTTAACGGAGGACGTTGTGGTAAAACTAAATTATAGGAAATACTTTGTGCTGCGATTGTTATTTGCAATTATAGTATAAACATAACTAATGCACACCAGGCAATGAAATTTTCATAATTCAGTGCTTCTAGACCAATTGTACAGTAAAGATCACACGTCCAATAATAGGTGAATTTTTATACTAAACTTCCACACAACTCCGATCTTCTCGTGTAATTTCACGTCCTGTGTAGACTATCTGGTTTCTTGCTGCATTAGATTCCTAAGGCTGCCATAATAAATTACCAGAAACTTGTTGGCTTAAAACAACAGAGATTTATTCTCTCAGTTCTAGAGGACAGAAATCTCAAATCCAGGCGTCTGCAGGGTCACACTCCTCTGAGGGCTCCAGAGGACCCTTTCATCCTTTCCTCTTCCGTTCTCTGCCACCTGTCGCCTTCCTGCTGCTACATCATCCCTTTCTCTGCCCCTGTCTTCACGTGGCCATGTCCCATGTGGCTCTCTGTCTTCTCTCCATCCATCTCTCACAAAGACACTTTTCACTGGATTTAGGGTCTGCCTAAATAACCCAGGATGGATCTCCTCACAAAACCTTTAAACATCTGCAAAGTCCCTTTTTCCAAAATAAGGTCACATTCACAAGTTCTGGAGACATATATTTTTTGGGGTCCCCGTGAACCCCCTACACTTGTGGTATAGGAGTGTGTGTTTCACCTCCTTGCTGTACTGCAGAATCCCTGAGGCCAGTGATTCGTCTTCTGTGTCAGTGATTCTATCAGGTGCTTGGTGCTCGGTTCTCAGTAGAGTACTAGCTCATACCAGGTACTTTTTAAGTTTGTGTTGAGCGAGTAAATGCACATATAACTTCAGAACATTATGCAACTCGTGCATTGTAGCAGCAAAATATTGGGAAAATATTCAGAAAGTGCGTGGAGTAGCCACTCCCAAAATCATAAAAGAAGCTAGCCACAGATCGTGTCAGGTGCAAAGATGCAGTGGGTGAAGTAAAGTAGTCAAGCACAAATGAAATAAGTCATGATTCCAAACTCAAATTGCACCCCAAACACAATGCTTTCTCTGAAAACAAATTGCTCTTGGCAGCTTGATAATCATTTACAGAAAGATGGAACCATTTAGGAAAACACATGAAGACATTTTCCCAATAAAGAGATGGATAATAAAATTTTGAAGGATTTACAGGAAATTAATCTTATTTATTCTTCCCCTTTGAAAAAGATCTTTTGCTTGTCATATTAAATATCATAAAATATGGAACTGGTTATGTGAAAATCAGATTCTAAAAATGAAAACAATTAAATGACTCCTCTTGCATCAGTATATATGATTTAGATAATAAAAATTAACACTTGTATCATACTTCACAGTTTTTAAGGTATTTCCCAGGTGTGATTCCATCTGACATAACCAATAGCCTTATGAAATAAGATATTTCCCCTATCTTACAGATGAGAAAATACATGTTGAGAGATTCAGTGACTTGTCCAAGGTCACACAAAAACAGGTAGATCCTGACTTGAACATTGTTCTTCTGGGGTGCGTGTGCCTGAGAGAGAGAGAGAGAGAGAGAGAGATTCCTTTCCCAACTAAACAGTAAGCTCCTGTAGGTATCTGTCATCTGTATCAGTGATTCTACCAGGTCCTTTCTAATGTCTGGTTGCATGATTACATTACAAAATAGTTTTTAAATCCAGTTCATAAAGATTGAATATTCTTCACAGAAGAGAAACTGAGAATAACTCTGAATTAACTTTATGGATTCCAATAAAGACCAATATGAAGAAAAATAGACTTGGGTGGGGAAGGAAGTGAGGAATAAAAAGAAAACGTAACACGTTGCTTAGCACTTCTCTGTGCCTTCAAAGATGAGGAAAAATGTCACTTTTCCTGGAAATAGGAAAAATATTGTTTTAAAAGTTTGTAAATGAGTTGTACAAAATCAGAATGCTACTTATCATTTGGTAACAAATTGTCTTATATTTTTCCCATGGTATCACCCACTAACCAACTGTAAGTTTCTAAAGAACAGGCATTATGTCTTATACTGGGAAATAGTTAACGTCTGCTCTTCACACATCTTACCCTTCAAACTAATGCTGGATACTCAGAATTCAAGAACTTGCTGTCAACTCAGAACAGATTCTCTTAACTATTAGAAGGCTCCAGAAAATCTCCTTTTGGGGACATGGACTTCCTGCATCTGCCACTTTATAAATGTCGATCCCTTAGTTCACCAACGTTCCCTAAATGAATCAAAGCCCAAAGGCCTTTAATGTAAAGCTGAATGATGAACTATCATTGGAAATTAGGCAGTTGGAAATTAAGCACACATGCTCTTTCAGAAATGTCAGTGCATAACTGGCTTTTAGAAGCATCTTTTTAAAAGACTATTGGCTACTTGAACTTGGTCTGCCACTCCTGAGCACCAAATTATGAGAGCTGGACCATACCCAGCAGATGACATAAAGAAGAAGGGCCCAGAGGCCGTATCTCCAGAAAGTCAGAGACAACAGGACAGAAATTCAATCCTAGATACTGTGGGTGCACAACCCAAGACCCCAGAAGAGGTCCAGGCTATCCCAATGAGAGCCTGTTTTCAGTTCTCTCGAGAATGCACAGACATGAAAACTGCTGTTATCGTCACCCACGCCACTTCTTCCTCCAATGAGCTTGCAAGGTCAACAGGAGCTGAAAATCCTCCCCTTCTCTTTGTTAGAAGCCATCCCTTTCTTCTTTCCAGAATCTATAAAGGCCAGAAGTTCACAGTAAACTTTGGTTTTTAAAAACATCTACTCATTTTTTTATGAGTCTGTGTAATCTCTATGAAGATCCACTCTTTTAGGGAGGAAGAATTTTGCTTCTTTTTCTATCTTTGGAATTAGAAAATCTGCCTTTAATCAAACAAGCACAATTTTTTCATGTTTCATAAGAGAGACCCTATAACAGAATACAACGATTCTTAACCTTCTTGGGGTGACAAACCTAGAAAATCTGATAAACGATCCTGTCTCAAAAAAAAAAAAAAACCTAATTTTCATAATAATGCAATGCTCAAAATTTGAAAGGTCCTTGAGAGTCCTATAGCACATTCGGGAACACCCTGGGGTTCTTGAATCCTACAGGAAAATGCAGGCACCCATACAGTTGTGTTTTAGTCAAACTCCATTGAACGTTTTGAAAAAGTTATTATAAGATCTATATAAATATCTATTTCTAGGGGAAAAAAAGGATAAAATAATATTTCTCAATACCCTAACCAAATAATCATCAGCTTCCCTGGTCAATTACACAAGCTTTCAGATCAGGCAAATTGTATTTGAATTCTGGCTCTTCTCCTTCCTAAGATATCCGACCATTGACAAGTTATCAAATCTATCTCAACATAATGTTCTAGATCCCTAAATACCTAACAGAGCTGATGTGGGGAGTTACAAAAAATATATATATATCTGTAATGTGATTAGTACAGGGATGAGCACACAGTTGCTAGTGCCAAACAAATGGTTGACACCATCATCGCCACCACCATCAGAAGGAACACAGTCAGATGTTAGTAGGATTGGGGCATGTTCAATATATAAAGATTGAAGAGCCTTACAGGGAACTCCTTGAAACTCTATGAAGAACAAAACAAAGCTAGACATTCCCCACCACTAATGTGTCTAGTTTACTGTAACACAGATCTTGGGTTATAGTATGACTCAGAGCAAAGAATGAGAGAGCTTTCACCATGCAGTGGCCTCACCTATACAGAACCCCCCAGTCTTGGGGGGCAGCGTTCTGTCTAGGCTGGGCTATCACTAGCACAGATTAAATGTCAAAGATGGAGATGAATCTAAAATTCCTAGAGTGGCTTATCTGTATCTAACAGATGAACTTAAAATGATTCTTTCCGTTTTTAATGAAACCAGTAATTTTGAAATGTTTACTAATACTTTATAGCAATTTCTTTTTCCTTATTCTTGTTATGGCTGTTCCCAAGGTTAAATTTGTCTTTGATTCTTCTCACTTATCACAGTGTTTAATTGTAAATAAAGCCTCTAAAAGTGTTTGGGATCATAAAAAAAAGAATGAGACACACAAAAAGGAAGGAAAGGAGAAAGAAAGGAAGAAAAGAAAAGAAGAAGGCAGGGAGTGTGTGTTCATTTGATCACTCATGAATATATACTGAATGTCTAACATACACTAAATTCTGTATCAGGTACCACAGGTACAATGATAGATGGAATAAGATTATTATTCTAAATGAACATATGCAGTTCAGTGCTTTTCTTTCTTTTTGTTCGACTGCTTACTTTCAGTAGGCATTAGGAAAAAAGAAAGAGAAAAATAGGAATAACTCTATTGCTACCCATATGAGTAATAGGGGTGTGGCAGAGATCACTCACTGTTCACCAAACACCTGTGTTTCCTTCCATAGAGTTTAATTATTGCAACAAAGCAATGGCAGCCTGAGACCACAGCTCCCCTTACATCTAGGTGGGACCTTGTGACTAATTTCTGGTTGATGAAATATGACCAAAAGTGATGTTTGTCCCTTGCAAGGATATATTCCAGCTAGATTTTGATACCTAGAATGATCCCTGGAAGTCCTGCATTGAAGATTACAGAGCCTCTGTCACCTTGGGACCTGTATGACTCTGTAGACCAGAACCTCACTTCCCTTCCTCTGCTTCTAACTGCTTAGACTTCATGTGAGTGAGAAACACCAATACTAAAATAAAACACTTCTGTTGGGCTAGTTTGCTGATATTTGGAGGTTTGTTCATATATCTAGTACTTAGCTAATATAAGAAGTCAGGGCCGGGTACAGTGGCTCACACCTGTAATCCTAGCACTCTGGGAGGCCAAGGCGGGTGGATTGCTCAAGGTCAGGAGTTCGAGACCAGCCTGAGCAAGGGCAAGACCCCGTCTCTACCAAAAAATAGAAAGAAATGATCTGGACAACTAAATATATATTTGTGTGTGTGTATATATATATATATATACATACACACACACACATACATATATATATATATATATATATATATATATAAAAAATTAGCCGGGCATGGTGGCACATGCCTGTAGTCCCAGCTACTCTGGAGGCTGAGGCAGAAGGATTGCTTGAGCCCAGGAGTTTGAGGTTGCTGTGAGCTAGGCTGAGGCCATGACACTCACTCTAGCCCGGGCAACAAAGCGAGACTCTGTCTCAAAAATTAAAAATAAAAAAATAAAGAAACAAAACAAACAAAAAAGAAGTTAGAAATCTAAATTCAATTTTCAAATAGCCAGAGATACATCTCATGTGTATTAAAAAGATCAAACCAACTGTCTGAGCTGTCAAGATTCTTGTTTTTGGATTCAAATTACACCAAGTCAGCATAGCAATGCTCATTTGTATGTGCTGATCTGCTCTATTAATCTGTCAATGGCATCGTAGAAATTTGGAAACATGATTGGTGGATGTTAACTGCAACCACATGCAGGGTGGTCAAAGGAGGTATTACTGATTTAAAAATAATTATTTTAATGGGAGACTAATGTAATCATGTATTAAATAAAATCCGTTTGGTTGGTAAAATCACTTCAAAACATCTTTAATTGAGCTTCGTTTGTAGATTTTAATCTAAAACTTTAAATCAACGCTCCCTTTAAACAACAGGAAACTCTCTCCCCTACACTTTGTTGTTGCATTGGTTTTATTACTGATAAGACTACTGATAATTTCTTCTAAAAATAATAGCCAGACTTAATGAATGCTTTCTATGAGTCAACACCTAGCTGTGTACTTTTCACATATGTAATTCACATTTAAATACTTCACATATAACTTCACATGATGCCACATGTAAACTGTCTGAGATAGATATTATTATCCTCACTTCCTGAATATGAACACTGATATTCATAAAAGTCAAATAACCTGACCAAGTTCACATATCTAGTAAGTGGAGGAGTGGGAACAAGAGTAGAGGACATACACTGAATGTTTGCTGTGTGTCAGGTACTCTGCTCCATATTATCCATTTGTGAAATTATTTAATCTTCATAACAATGCTAAGAAATAGGTACTATTATTGCCTTTTTATAGAGATAAGAAAACAGACTCAGAGTTTCAGTGACTGGTCTAAGATCGCACATCTAGCTACTGGTTGAACTAAAAGTCAGATACGGGCTGTTTGCCTTTAACTTTCTCTTCACATCACTACTGGCACTAGGGTACACTAATTCATCTTAGACTAAAGAGAACACCTGAACTCAATTTTGGTTTAGAATGATACAGGGTGTGAGTCAAATCATTTCTATCACTAACCAATTTTTTTTAATCCTCAATTTAGAATAGAAAAATAAAGTGCTACAGATTAAGTTGGAAGGCAGTCTTATTACATCTAGAAAACTAAACAGAATATATAGCAATCACAACAGAATCAGAAAAGTGAATAGCTGTGGAAATGTCAGTGAGTTTGGCCTCAGGAGGATGATAGAAGGGTTACAAAAAGCTGATGAGCACAGGATTCTAAAAAAATTCACAGGCCATATACCCACAAAATATTTTGTTGTTGGTAATTTCTATCCATCTACACTGTTGTTTTCTTTGACCAATCCTTCATATCCCAGGAACAAAACTCACTTTATTTAAAAAAAAAATAAGCAAAAATACCTGAATAATAGATGTTTTCTGCTTATGAAAGGCAGGGAATGAGAGAAAGTAAGGGTGGGTCACAGGTGACATATAACACAAAGATTTGTACTAGGATTCAAACAGGCTTTAAGAGCAATTAGAGACCATTAGGAGAATAACATTCTTAAAATAACAATATCATTATTAAATGGACTGAAGAAAAAAATCGAGTTCTTCTTTTAAAGGATATATTGATACTATACAAAAAATAAAGGAAGCAAGATTTAATCACAGAACTATTCATCTGAATGGCCCAATGACACTTGACCGTTACTAATCTATTATCTTCACACAGGGAATGTAAAAGACTAATCTACCCAACTATAAAAGGGTGCACTATATACTTACCATATATTAAAAGAAAGCCTTCCCCTAGAAAACCGTATCATTCAACAAATTCGGCACAGGTGACTTCAGCCAAAGCTGAACCAAGACTATCTGGAGTCAACAAACCTGGGCTAGAGCAACCACGCTGCACTCTCTGAGTGTGCCATTTTAGGCAAAACACTCAACCGCCTTTATTTTCAGTTTATGTAAATGTGAAGTGAGTGCAACTCTAATACATGCAGAAACTATGTGGCTCAGTCTCTGAGCTCTACTTCACTCAAAAATGCAGTTCGATACCAACAGAAACGTAAAAAGTAATTAAATTCTTCCCTCAAGTTTCTTGAAGGATATGAAAAGTAATCCAGTGCACAGTCTAGATGAACACTATTTTTGCCTTCTGTTTTTCTACTGTGCCTTTACTCCCTTTGTACTTCTTGTACTGCTGCAGTGCCTTGCCTCTTAAAATCACTCAGAAACCCCTGCTCTGCTTCCAGCCTGTGCGCTTGTGGCTCCTGCTCTATATGTTCATTCACTGTCTCACTCACTTATCCATTATCTAGATTAACTTAGCCTCTCTTCCAGCAAGAAAGAATCACTCCTCTTCAGAAAAGATGAAAAGGGGGAATTCATGAGCTGAAATAAGAAAGGCATCTGTGAACACACCTATATTATTATCTTTTTGTTATATCACATGAGAATATAAGGTTCATCTCAAGATGGTTTTGTAAATATTAGACAAATAATGTCTGTACAATTTCTTGAAAGGAGAGCTTTCTGCTTGTGAGTATACGTACAATGCACATACTACATATACGTTCCTTATTAATACTTGATATTCGGATTGGCTCTCTGGATCCATTCTCCACCCTCTCTGGGAAGCTCATCAAATGGGAGGCATTGGCAGAAGGCCAGAGAGTGGGAAAAGTGAGACTGGAGTATCAATTTCCCTGGCTTCCTCCCTGCCAGTGCTTGGTGCTTGCATTTCTCTACTGAGGTTTGCAGATCCTCCCGGGCAGCGCTCTCCTAGTTATAGCCACAGCTCCCTCCCTTGGTTCTAGTAACTACTCCTCCCCTTCCTCTTTCAGGCCTAGGAGTGGTAATGGCTGCAAGGGTGCTTCTCCTTCCCTTATTGGCTTCCCTGACCAGAGACTTGTCCTGCCCACACCATAGCACATAGATCAGCTCTTACCATATCACCTCATTTGATTGTGTCACCTGTTTTCCCGCCGGGACCTTGACTGATACAAAAGGGAAATCAGTTTGGGGGGTTTCCATCCGTCAATCCCTTGACCTACTGTGAAAAATAGTGGCATACAGGCACTCTAAGGCTCATCTGTTTTTCATAAACCCCCAGCCACAGGAAAGAAGTAGAAGCACAGAGGTGGTAGGTGGAGGGGTCTGAGGGGTGAGGATTCAGGGCAGGGACTTAGGCTACCTTGAAAGGATTCATTCCTCATCTTTAAACTATGGCATTCCATGATAAAGGGTTAATATCCAAAACATGTAAAGAACTCAAACAGCCCTACAACAAGAAAATAATCTGATTTAAAAATGGGCAAAAGGCCTAAATAGACATTTCTCAAAGGAAGACATACAGATGAGTAACAGTTATGTGAAAAAATGCTCAACATCACTAGTCATGTAAATGTTAGTATGCAAGGGAAATGCAAACTAAAACCAAAATGAGACAGCACCTCACACCTGCTAGAGTAGCTATTATCAAAAAGACAAAAGATAAGGGTTGGCAAGGTTGTGGAGAAAAAGGAACCCTAGTCCACTGCTGGTGCAAATGTAAATTAGTACAGCCATTATGGACAACAGTGTGGAGGCTCCCCAAAACGTTAACAATACAACAACCCTACGATCCAGCAAGCATATGGAAATCAGCATGTCCAAGAGACAGTTGCACTCTGATGTTCACTGCAGCGTTATTCACAGCAGCCAAGATACAGAATCAGCCTAAGTGTCCATTGACAGACAAATGGATAAAGAAAATGTGAGGTATATACACAATGGGATACTATTCAGCCTCAAAAAAGAAAAGGAAAAAAGAGGAAGAAAAAAAAAAAAAAGAAAAGGCTGTCCTTTGCAAAAACATGGATGAACCTCAAGGTCATTATTTTAAGTAAAATAATCCAGGTTCGGGAAGACAAATACTGCAAGATCTCACTTACATGTGGAATCTAAAAAAAAAAACCCTGAACTTACAGAAGCAGAGAACAGAAGGGTGGTTACCGTGGGCTGAGGCAAGGAGGGGAGGCGAGATTAGGAAGATGTTGGTCAAAGGACACAAAATTTCAGTTAGGACAAATAAATTTAAGAGATCCCTTGTACCATATGATGATTATAGTTAATAACAATGTATTGTATACTTGAAAATTGCTAAGAGAGGGGATTTTAAATGTTTTCACCACAGAAAAATAAGTATATGAAGTAATGAATACGTTGATTACTTTGAGTTGGCCACTCCACAACGTATACGTATTTCCAAACATCATCATGTACACCATAAATATATACCATAAAAATAAAATGTGACATTGTAGTAGCTTCTACTTTGGAGGTAGCAACAACAAATGAATTAGTCTTGGTTTGTGTAATCGAAGCAATTGAAAAAAGTTTTTCTTTCACTTAAAACTACCCACATATACTACAGTAGCTGAGAAACTCATTGGCCCTCACGTTGGCCGGCTCCATGTCAGCGCAGAATTGCTTATGATTTCTCAATTAAAATGTATGTCTAGAAATTTTATTAAATAGTTTTGTCTTATAATGTGGAAATATTCTCTGAAGGTTATTTATGCCCTCTGGACTTTTTCGTAAGTGGAGAAAAGTAAGTTTAAGTAACATAGCTATGGTTTTCAAAACTCATTATTAAGGAAAGTAGATCAATATACTTCTGTATATTTATTTATAACTGAGTAGGACATGCCCAATTACTTGTGATTATGAAAAGTAATTCAAAGCAAATTTCACCCAGTAGCTACAGGGCTTTTTTTAAACAGAAAAGTGATTTGCCTGGCCTACTCTCAGTGGCCAAATTTAACCTTACTAATGAACAGTTACCAAATTATTAGAATTGATAATGGATAGAAAAAGCAGCTAAGAATTCTTTATTGACCTCTTTTAATTAAAAAAAGATCTAAATGTTTAGTTTGCACCAGCAAGTTTTGAAATTATTCCTATTTCTTATTATTTACAAACTGCAAGCTTCATTGGGTGAAATGATTTAATTTTGTTTAATTAAATTCCTAGCACCCACCATAGTGCCCGGCACCTGGAAGGTGCTCAACATATATTTATTGAATAATGGAATGAATAAAGGATGAGTAAGTTTCTAATTAATTTCTAATCCTAAAGGATTTGATCATCTTGTTGAAGAGTTAAAATTGTAATTGAGTCTTTATTTGTTTTTACTATTTCTACATAATTCACGGAACTTAGGATTCGCATGGGTCCATAAAAGCTTCTTTATTCATTAATCAAATATTTGTTGAGCATTTACTACAGGCAAGATACTGTGTTATGCACTATAAGGGACAATGAGGGCAATTAGGTATAGATGCTTCCTTCTGAAGTAGCAGAAATGAAATAAAGTACTGCTCTACAAGGCAGTATCTTCTTCAGACACCAAGGAAGATCAGCTAAAATAGGGTGAAAGTAAAAAGCAAGGAAAGTGCCTTCTAGCTAGAGGTTGGGAAACTCCAGGAAGGGTTCAGGGAAGAGGAGCCTTCTACATTGGGCTGTGGAGGAGTCATGGAATGTGGACCTTCAGAGGGTGTTAATAAGCAATAAACACTCAATGACGTGGTGTTTACCAACGAGCACTTTTGCTATATATTCTCATCTGATCCTCATAGCATCCCAGTGGGATGGCTGTGATTGTCTCAATTTTAGAGAACATTAAATGACTTAAGAAAATTTAAGAAAATATAAATTTGCTCAGCCTAAAAGTGACTGAATGAATGAACCTCAGCTTCCTGAAAGATCTAGGATAAATTGTACCAATGGCACTTGTGAACTTTGGATTTGAACCAAAAGTTCTGATTACCAAGTAAAGAGGGACCCAGAGGGATCTTTCAACAACCTTGCATTTCCCTCTTGGTGAAGGACCTTGGAGTAGAAATAGCCACAAATTGTGTAGTAAACCAGTGAGAAAACAATGATTTATTGAGGCTTCAGTGCAGCAGCAATGGAAGTATGTTTTGTGGTTTTTTTTTTTGTTTTTCTTTGTTTTTTTTTTACAATATAGCTCCCCTGGAGTGGCTGACAACAGTAATAACAGCTAACATTTATTGAGTGCTTTTTATGGGGAATGCACTATGCAAAACTTTACGTGCATGCTCGCACTTAATCCTCACAACAACCCCACGTGGTAGGTGCCACTATAAACCTATCTGTACAAATAAGAAACACTAGGCTCAGAATTATAAATAACTTAGGTAGGATCACATATTTGATAAGTGACTATATCATTATTATTATTAACAACTCTTTGATAATGTAACCGAACCTTTCATTAAGAAGACTAACAATTCACAGCTACTTCTTAATAAATTTGACCAGCAAAAAAATGTTACCTGGTATCTGAGTCATTAGCGGTATTGCTGGGTCTAAATATTCATCTACTTATTTCCATCTCCATCGAATTTGTTCTGCCACATATAATTACTACGCAATATCTAAGTACACTGTGAATCTAATTAGGGGGTTTCAGTTACCAGTGCAAGCAATAAACAAATCTGCAGATATATGAACTTCTATTGATTCTCTGCAGAAGGAAATCTGCTTTTTTTCCCTATTATGTAGTTATAGCTTCTCAGGGCTAGCTTACCTCCTTTATATCGCGTCTGACATTGAGATTTTCAAATTAAGTCCATGGCACCAATCTACATTTTTGCCCTTCTCTGCCTTCGAAAACATCACTCCTTGATAAAACCGAATACACCAATTACTTTGGCTTTGAATTTTGTTGTTTGTTTTTTTTTCAAAAGACGTTTTAGTTTTGTCATTCTGCATTTTAGCCTTTCACAAAGCCAAGCTTTGCTGATATAATGTGATTCAGGTCAGAATTATCCCTGCAGAAGTAATTCATTCTTCTATTAAATGGAATGAAAATAAGCTTAGACTGAAAAGAGGGCTGGACTGACAGACGTAAGAAATGGACTGGTTCTGCCTCTAACCAGTTGTGAGGCCACCGAGGAGTCACTTATCCTCTGCCTTAGTTTCCTTATCCTCAAAATAATGGAAGGGGACTAGCTGTTCTCTATTGTCCTTTACAATATAAAATCCTATCCTTCTCATACACACAAGGCTTTATACACCTGTTCATTTACTCATTCACTCATTCTTTCTACAAATGTTTACTGAGCACCCATGATAAATGAATGCTTCAATGATAAGTGTGAAAAATTGAGGTAAATTCTTTGGGGACATTGTCTTTTTACAAATATAACAAGGTGGAAAGAGCATTTTCAGTAAAAAGAAAAAAAAAACAACTTTTAGCCTTTAGAATAAAGCACATTTTAAAATCACCTATTTAGCTTTTTTATTGGGGGAGTGTTTAAAAATGGGCTGAGAAATGGTACTCAAATGGAGAGTTGCCATCTTTAAAACAAAATCCTTTAGTATAAATTCCCAACCTAGACCCTCATATAGTCTATAATTTCCCATCTAACAGTCTAAGGAAAAAAAAAAATAATTGACTTCCAAATTGTATTTTCATTAATAGCAGTGTATGCTCCAAGATTTAGAACTATATTTTTGAAGTTGATGAAGTCTATATCCCAAAGGCCACTTTATCCTATATTCAAACAACTATCATGCTGTTATTTTTGTCTTCAGAGCAAGCTGCTACTTTAGCAATTAGCAGTCCATAAAAATGTGAGCAGTTGACTTCCTCCAGACTAATTAGCAAGTTTGCTGTGTTTCTGTCCCAGCTGGTCATGCTATGTCTTTTCACTTAGCTCAGACCTCGTTGTTTTGCCAGTTCTAGACCCTTTTAAAGTTTGTCAGTAATAACAGATATCTCAGTTGGCGTCTGACTTAAACTGTTCAGCAAAACGTTATGCAAGCTGGTTTATCATTCTCAGCTCTTACAACCTGCTCTCTCCACAGAAGCCCGAGGAACTCCTTACTCCCTTCAAAGCCTTTTCAACTATATTTACTTGTCTTAGAAATTTTCTCCATAACGAATTCTCCCTATCCCAATGCTCAGGTATCTCCTTTTTGAAGTCTGTTCATTTAACTTACGGATTCTCACTCTTGGCCTTGACTCCTGGTGGGACAGACCATGAGGCATCTATTTTCCACAAGGTGACTCCCCTTGCATTATTCCCTTGCACTGTGCACTCATCAGTGCCTTCCAGCATTTCTCCCCCATCAAGCCCAGGCTCCTGATTCAGAACCCCAGACTTGACCCAGGCCCAAATCAGTGTCATAACATGGCACCTGCCAGCTAATGAAGGGCTGGAGATTTAAGCATGGAAGTGAACAATAGAATGAAGCAAACAGGAAAATGAAAATCTGGGTGTTGTCCTGCCTCAAGGTAGGTATTCTGCTAACAGGACAGGTGATTCTCAAGAGTATAGGTGACTTGAGGGGAAGGCAGAAATGAGGAAAATGGGACCAGATATGGTAGATCTGCAATGATGGTTGGTGGGGGTTGAAGGGGGAGTGTGTGGCAAATGGAAGACATTTGGTCCCTGAGAGACATCGTGATGAAGAGGTTGGAGTTCTGTGATGATGCCAAAACCTGACTGATCAGCACCTTAGGAGCTCTAATAATAGGCTTCCAGTCCTATTTTACATCAATTGGATTAGAGTAAATACAGTGCAGAAGAAAGGAGAATCCACATTAAAAAAAAGTAATCCACCTTCAGGATTCTTATGATCATCTACATTTTAAAACCACCACTTCCCATGGCATCAGTGACCTCAACCGTGGATAATGAAATTCCTAGACATCAACACTGCGTGGGATAACAGTCGATTCATGTTCTTTCCAACCAAAGCTTTTCTTTTACACAACTGTAAGAATCACCTGGGGACCTCCAGTAAAATGTAGATTCTGTTCCAGTAGGTCAGGGGGATGGGGACTGAGAATCTGCATGTCCAACAAACTCCCGGGTGATGCCTACGCTGCTGGTCTGATGACCACACTTTGAGTAGCAAGTAGTAGACTTTTGTACAATGTGGACCATCTCCATATCTTATAAAAATATGGTTTTGCTGTTGTTGCTGTTTTATCAATCTCAAATTTCCCATAGAGAACTGAAGGAAGGAGATCACTAAGAATATGGTATTTGTCCTTTTGGTTACCTGAAATAATGTTTATTGCCACTCCCATGACAGGCAAGCAAAAAAGGCCTGTTGAATAAATGAACAATGTCATGTCAGCCATTTCGATTTTTATGAGGCCAAACATGGTACAGAGACAATGACCACATTCCATACTGTACATTAAAGCTTGGGAAATATTACGGCAACTTCTCATTAAGTGTGTGGATTTAACACGGGGTATTTTATCTGAATTTCCTTCCAAAATCCCACTGAAATAGTGATGAAGGAACACAGGCTGTATAAACCCAAAGTAGCAAAAGGAGATCAGAAGACAAGACACTGGCAAAGCAGAAATATCAACAAGATTTGGAGGAGGGAAAGTGTACTGGTGAGTAGCAACTGACAGCAGGACAGAAAGTTGAAAGCTGAGTGTCTTCAGGGAAAGAAGCCAGCAGTAAACAAGGGTATCCTAGAAAGATATGGGAGTTGGAGGCATCACCCATTTCTGAAAACAGGTGTGAGCAATGGACTGGAAACAGAAGGACTGATTAGAAGCCAGTGCAAGGATCTAGATACAATCACCTCCGTATCTGATCAGGTTCTTCATGCTCCGCCAATTCCCAGGTGACATCTGATCACCTTGGCTTGTAAAGCAAGAATCTTGTCAGGACAGGTCAGCCAGAATTCTCCTCACCCTGGCGTTACCTCTTAGTAATTGTCCATCCACTGCCCCCAACCCTGTTCCTTGGCTGTGAATTCCCGCTTGCCCATGCTGTATTAGGAGTTGCACTGCAAAATTCCATTGCAGTGGTCCCTCTGCTTAGCATGATGGTCCTGAATAAAGTCTTCCTTACCACACTTTAATGAGCATCATTGAATAATTTTTTCTTTAACGGGATAAATAAGATAAAGAATGCACAGGTATACCTGATCTACTGGAGATTTGAGATGGGAAAAGAGCTGCAACATCATACTAGACAAGGAACATTGGATCACTTACCCTGTTGGAGAAGGATATGAAAAGGCATTACGAGAAGAGGGAAAGGCACAGAGGCATGAAATGGATTGTAATGTTTTTGAAACCAGAAACAATTTCACAGCTTAAATCACCACCAAGGAATGGCTCATCATGAGAGGACGCCATGAGTAGGGAGAAGCCAGATCCCAGGAATCATTAGTCTAGACCTTATCCTTCAGGCAGCAAGAAGCCTCTGACAGGTTTCAGGTAAGGGGGAGATGTGATCAGATTTAATATTTGAATAATCTGGATGATGGCTTTGAAGAGTTATATGCCTGGAAATGGGAAAGGCAGATAAATCAGCCCATTATAAATTAAAATGATAAGAGCTTCCCCTAGGTCAGTGATGGGTGTAGAAAAAGACATGGAACAGAGAAATGATTAGAGGTAAAATTGAAAATCAACTTAGAATTGATAGGATATTTATAGTGTAAGGGAGGGAAAGTACCAGAGATAATCTCAACATTCCTGGTTTTGTTTAATTTGATGTTCAAAAGTCCCTTTCGGTATCCCAGGAGAGTTTTTTCTCTCTATCCTAGACACATTCATAGTTTCTTGTTCCTATTCCTTATACCATGTATTTCACTGTATTACAATGATTCATTTTTTGATTTATTTTCCCCAAGGAACCTAATCGGCTGCATGCCAAGCAGGACCTGTAGGACTCCAGTAACTTTGAATCTTTGACTCTGATTGCCCTAAATTTAAGCTATTCACACAATGCCATTATGATGCTAATGTTTGGAGAATGGGATGCCATTTCACTTGCAAAGTTGTGTTGTAAGTAGAAATATTGTGGCTTTGATGGAAAGGAAATACCAACTATACTCTCTCTAGCCATGCATTTTAATGTATTGTCATTAATCTTTATGCGTTGTTACTGAGTAGTCACCTACAAATAGAGTTTTATCAATAAGATTATGTAGGCCATCAACACAGCTTTCAGGTCAACTAAAAATCTTAAAAATTCCTTTTTAGACCACAGAGAGGATCATAGCAATTAAGGTGGGAATTAGGAGAAAAGAAACTAATATTTATCAAGCTACTAGTCAGTGGCAGATGCTATGTTGGAATCAGAATTTGCCCTTAATTGCAAAGGGATTTTAGAAAATATTTTGCCTATGTAAGGGGGAAAAGATTTCTCATCCATTGCAAGGTTCATGGATGAGACATCTGTAATAAAAGATGGATTAACAAGAAAAAAGCTTGCTTCCTTGCTTATGTATGTATGTATTTACATGGGTTCTCATTCTGATGCCCAGGCTGGAGTGCAGTGGTGTGATCATAGCACACTGCAGCCTCAAACTCCTGGGCTCAAGCGATCCTCCTGCCTCCGCACTCCCAGTAGCTGGAACTACAGGCACATACCATCATGCCTGGCTAATTAAAAAATAAAATAAAATTGCAGAGATGCGGTCTCACTATTTTGTCCAGGCTAATCTCAAACTCCTGACTTCAACAATCCTTCCGTCTCAGCCTCCCAAAGTGCTAGGATTACAGGCATGAACTACCATATGGGGCTTGAAACTTTAATGTAAGTTTTATTTGACACAGGAGCCTTCCGAAAGAAAGACTCAAAGAAACAGGGAAATCTGTTCATTTTTTTGCACTGGTTTGATGAAGAGTGGACAACTATGCAGAAGTATGATGGGAGGATGAAAGGGTATGATCTAATGGTAATAAACTAGGGAAACAGCATGCTTGATTATTCAGATTCTTTCCTGTGCCTCCATGTCTTCAGAGATAAGGGCATTCTTTTCCTCAAGATACAGGGAGTACTCTCTGGAATGAGGGTCTTATGATCTATTTTCAGGGGAAGGTTAGCTAGGTCTTACGGCCCACTTCAGGCGAGGAGGAGCAAGTGGATTTCTTGCTGGTTTCTATAACCTGCTTCTGCTGTTTCCTCAAATGCCAAGGTAACATTTTGGGGTAGTGTGTCCTGAACCCCATCATCTAGCACTGAAAATTAAATCATTATTGTCATCCATTGGATCAGTAAGAATCTCTAATATTGTCCATAAATACAGAATGGACATTTTTATAAAAAGAAAAAATTTAAAATAATGATAGCAAATAATCAGTAATTATAAAATTAATTTTCTACTAAGGCCAAAACATATATTAGACTTGGAACCAAGACACTGGGGTTCCAATGTTGGTTTTACTGACAATCTGTATGCCTTTAGGCAAATATCTCAACTGTGTTGTGCTTTAGTTTTCTTATTGATAAAACAAGTAAAACGTCTAACTCACTCTGACAGTTACTATGATGATAAAACCATTAAATATATGTGAAAACATTTGAAAAGATAAGGGGGCAATGCATGCATGCAAAATGGTATTTCTGCATGTGTTTTTTATAGCTCTCTAACTAGGAATTCATGATCTCTATAATGTTGCTGAATAATATCTTTGATCATACAAAGATAACCAGTCCTATGAGTTGTGGAAGCCATGAGAGGTCAATCAATCAGCAGGAACACTTTCATTAAGTAGCATTCCTTATGAGCTTCTCTGTACTATTATGCAGTCTAATCAAGAAAATGAATGCAGACTTCTTATTTTCCCCACCAAGTGCTAAAAATGCTAAACTGTGTTCATTCATCATAAAATTACAATATGGCCCTGTCATTAGTGGGTTAAAGATAGCTTGTGTCACTGCTTCCAGATTTAATCAGACTTACTAATAATCATTCCTATGCTCAGGGGTAATGACACATATTCTACACAAAATAATGTTGAATTTTCATTAATGCCTCAGGGATCAAATGATTATAGCCATCACTATTCTAATTTAGTATAATCACCACAAACTATTTAGAGTTTGTTGGCACTTTTTCAGTGTGATGATGAAAAAATGCCCTTTTTTCTTCTCTTTCCCCAGAACACCTTCCCCTTAGAGCTATGCTACTCTGAGCACATAGAACAATTTAATCTCAACTTTAAAGCCATCATAGACTTTAGAATTCTGAGGACATCAGCGATCCAAATATCTGTATAACCAAGTATGCTTTAAATGTTATTACTCATTTTGAAAATCAGGCATGATTAGTTTCAATCTTTTGGTAATTTGGTTATAAATGTGGTGGTGAATTGTTGCCATTTGGTTTTTTTTCCTTCTGATTCTGACATCTCACACTCTCATTAAATAGCAAGGGTCATTATAGTAGCAACGACTGAAACTTATTTGATAATATAACACTAATGCTCTAGTTTAGGGGCTCTGAGATTTCCCCGCTGTAGAAGTAGTGCTGCTCTAATTGACGTCTCTCATCAATTGAATAACTGCTAGTTCTGGCCATAAAACTAAACCTCTGTATACTGACTACCTTATCTGTCTTGTTACAAAGTAACTTCTATAGCAGTCCCTAGAAAAACATAGTCTCTTTTGTTTAATTCTGAAAGAACCTAATTTCAGAAATATCCACTTCAATATATTTTAAACTAAGGGTATTTTACTGGAGATGATGGTAGACAAGAATGATTTTGAGCAAGTCACAATGTATAAATCTAGTTTTTTTCCAATAGAAGCTTAGATAGATATTCAAATTAGAAAGGTACTTGTATTAGCCATAGTTACATTTTTATAGGCTGCACACTCTAAGAATGACTAGTTTAATAGATTCCTTGGTTCATTTCTATATGCACAGCTGGTCTCAAGTTGTCACATTTTGTTCATCGATACTTCTTATCTCTTTCGTTTTTCAAAATTCTGTGACTTTTAAGCACATCGAACCTTTTTACTTTCACAACTTCACTATCAATCATCATTTTACTCATTATGTCAACATTGCATTATCTGCCTACAGGATCTTAATCACCATATTAAGAGAAAGGGTGATATGATACATTCCAAAGTTTACTACAACACCACAGCCAACAGCTCAAATGTAACCAGCTGGTTGATAGTGGGTTAACAATGGTTGTTTATGAGTGGGTAACCACTCACTACCTTTCCTGTCTTTCCTCATAGCTCGCAACATTGGAGTGGAGAAATTAATGGGTACCGTGGACTATTTTAGTCACTAAACCCTCATCAAATGTCAAGTACTTGAGGGGTTCAGGACATGCTACCCCAAAATATGGCATCTTGGCATTTGAGAAAAGAGCAAAAGCAGGGAGGTCTCTCTGACCTTCTCCCACGCTTTTCCCTCAGAAGCAGGCCATGAAAGAATTTTCTGACCTTCTTCTAAAGCAGGTCCTAAGACCCTCATTGAAGAATTATCCTTCCTGCACCCGGAGGAAAGGATCCAAAGACACAGAGCCACCAAGAAGAATCTGAACAACAGAGCCTTTCTAAGTTCTCCCCAGTTTATTACTATTAGGTCATGATAGCTTTGTGCAATCATACTTTCCCAAGACTGCTCACTCTCCATCAAACCTAAGTATAAAACAACACAGGTTTCCCTGTTTTGAGGGAGTCTTTCTTTTGTACATTCCCATGTCACATAAAAAAAAAGACTTGTATCAGATAAATCTGCATTATTTTCTCTTGTGACTCTGTCTTTTATTAGAGATGCCTCAGTCATGAACCTAGTGATGGATGAGAAAATAAATCTTTACTCTCCTACATGTTAATGTCAAGTACTCATGAAACCAGAGTACCCTAAAATATATGGACAGGTAAAGCAAAGAAAAGATAGGTTAATGATGATCATGACGATGATGATGATAACTCTTCACTTTTTCTGAATGTTTACTATGTTTCAGTTTCTGTACTAAACTGTGAGTACACATTATCTCACATAAGCCTGATAGTAATTTTCAGTGTGAAGATGTTTTGTTATTCCTGCTTATGGATGAAAAAATATACATACAAAAAGTTGAAGATTTACCCACGAGCACATAGTCAGACATTGGTGGATCTAAGATAATAATTGACAGTGTTTATTCAAGAGTTCACATCCTTAACCACTATAGCCATATTGTTCTCCTTAAATTACAATGGATGAAATTAGGGAAGACTACAGAGGTCAAATACATGAAAAACCGTTACCCTAATCATTGACTGTCAATACCAACTCCAACTCTCTAAATGTATTTTGAGTCTTCCAGTCAGTAAGGAAGAGATTCAGCCAAAAAGAAGCTGGAGACATGCAGTCAGCAGTGATCTCCATTTTATTTATTTTACCAAGTTCAAAGATAATACATTCATAGGAAACACCTATGTTTATATACGTTTTCTGTGTTAATCTACTAAGGCTAAATTATTATAAGATTTCTTTTAAACCTACATTTTACCTACACCCTACTTTTTATGTGAGGAAGTTTAATTAAAATATTCTTACTCAGTCCATTTATAATGATGAGGAGGAGGAGGAGGAAGAGGAGGAAAGAAGAGGCCACAATGAAGAAGATGATGAGAAAAGACCATGCTTATCAGTTTGTTTTTAGTATTTATTAAATGAATTAAAGGCTAGTTTTTAGAACTTCTATATATTTATGGACTGAAATAAAATCATATGAAATTAGTTTGTAATTGGAGATAAAATGGATGAGTTCATTGTTTCAAGAAACAATTGGGAGTCAAGGCACTTGTGGGCAAGGCTCTAGGTATAAACTTTAATTGACATCTGGTTAAACATGGGTGGAAGAATGAGCCAGGTTACAAGGTAGGGCAAAGCAGGAGTCAGGACACACGTCTGTCACACATGGAGACCACACAAAGAGCAATCATGGCGGGTAGATTGGGTAGGAAAGGCAGTAAACAAACATGGAGACAGTAGGCCCAGCAGAGAGACCAGGGGGGCTGAGATGTCAGGCCATGTCCAGCACCTTGGAAAGCTCTTGGGGAGCCAAGCTGATAAAATTTAAACTGTAGACTTCTAACCTCAAAATCTCAGACCAACCCAAAATTTGTTTTCTTTTTGGAATTTTTTGAGGCTATCATGAATACATAACATATTTTATATAAGGATTAGTTCATATAAATTCAGGAAATTAGTTAATTTCCTTGTCAGACTGAAGATGATGTATTCTAGCCTGACTTACACACCCATGAGGATGTTCATGATTTCAGCAGGTCTGAAGGGCTAAATAAAGGACTTCATCATTTCTCGTCTTGGGTAGGAGTTTATCTTAGATACAGGGCCCTATATGCATGTCAGAAATGTATTATCGTCTGCAGGGATGCATTAACAGCAATTTCCATTCATTTAAATTTATAAACTTTTCCACTGTGGCAGAGATCATCATAAAGGCATTAATTGAGCATTACAAGTAAATGTCAAATGGCTTCTCACACCTGAAAAATTATATGTTAACCTCCTCTCCATCATCTGTGCCTACCTATGTTTATCAATACCATTCTCATCTGAAGTTCTTCTATTTTTAATACTTTTTAATTGAGAAAATATATTTCCCAGTAAATATACTCAAATCCTGTGCCATGTAGATTTCTGTATATGTTTTCTTAAGAGCAGGGGCTTATTCATTTTTGCATACTCAGCACCTAATACTGTACCTTGCATAGAGTAGGACATTAGTAAACGGTTGTTGAATAGATGAAGGCTGAACAGGTGACCATTCTGTATATGCAGTAAAGTGATAATGATACATTATATAAACACAAATTAGCGATTTAATCAAACAGACCATACGACACAAGTTAGCTGGCACAGCTATTGATCCCATATACCATTTATGCAAGTTGTATAATCTCAAAGAATCTTCTAAGGGCATAATGCTGGCACAGAACATTTTACTAACCTTAAGCTAAAGTTAAGGTTAAGGTTATAAATTAACTGCTTCCCTAAAGTTATGTGAACATTTACAGAACTACCATCGGTAATAAATCTTTGCAAATATCCGCTCCCTAAACTTTATTGGTAAAGCTATTTTTCAAATATGCCAAGCTTATTCATACTTTAGGGCTTTTGCTATCTATCTATCTTTGCTATCTATACCAATCTTGTCATAGATATTCTTGTATCTAGCTGCTTCTCATCCAGGTCTAAGTTCAATGTTACCAACTAGAAAGGTTTCCCTAAGTACCCAATATAAAATAGTATGCCTACCCCATCCAATAACACATAACTCTGAGGATTAATATTCCTCAGGGCATTCATAACTATATTACACTACATTATGTAGCAATTTTTACTTGTTTACCATATTACAACTAGAATATAAACTCTAATTTGCATGGAAACAGACTTATCTGTTTTGTTCACTGCAGTACCCTCAATGCCTAAAACAGTGCTTGTCAAAAAAATACTTGTTAAATAAATAAATAAAGTACCTATATATTGGCCTTACAGATTTAAAAGCAAGTCTGGCACCCAGATGAAATAAGGAGATGGGAAAGCTAATTGAATTAACAGAAAGCCTGAGTGAGATTTTGGTTAACTGTGGGGATAACTGACACTTGGTTATACTGATGGCAGGATGTGAGTGAATGTTTAAAACAGTTGAATTAATAGAGTGGTTATTACAAACTTGACAAAAACACACACAGATGCATGAAATAAGAAGAGTGCACATGACAGTATTCTTAGAAGTCAACTGATAGTTAAGTAGTTGTGTCTGTTTTAAGAGCTTGTGTAATATTACTTTGATGTTCATGTGAACATTATCAAAACACCTCAGGCAAACTCTGAGAAAATGTGAACTCTGCTTCTCAAGAAAATTCAGCCTGATTCCAAAAACAAAAGAAAAGGAATATTTGAAAGCTTCATTCGATTAAGACCAAAATGCTAATGCTTAAATACTTGTCAGTATTTACTGATATATACCTATAGATAGAGAGATAGATACATAGATGGTCAATAGAGCATATAGATACAAAAATTCCCAATATAAATCTTCCATTTATCTAACGAAAATTAACATTCAGAATAACAAAATCTATAATTCTGTGATTCTATATAAGCTGTAAAACAACTTATAAAAGTTATATTTCATATGCTATAACTTGTATTGTCTGTTGTGTTTATCTTCTATAATTACGGTGAATATAACTTCCCATTTAGCTTTGTCGGGACTTCTTCGCAAAAAAGTGGGAGCTGTCAACAGGAATATATCTGATAATGTACATGACACATATATATCGATCACCTAGAACACCACCAATTTTTAATCACACAACCAATTCAGAAAATGGCAATGGTGCTGATGTTATTACCCAGTTACAGCTGGCCCTTGAATAATATGGGTTTGACCTCTGTGCGTCCACTTATATGCAGATTGTTTTCAATAAATGCTACACCGAGTGTGCCTACCTCTCCTGCCTTCCCTTCCACCTCCTCCATTTCTTCTACCTCTGTCACCCCTGATACAGCAAGACCAACTTCCTTCTTCTTCCTCCTCCTCAGACTCCTCAACATGAAGATGATGGGTATTAAGACTCTTATGAAGATCTTACCACTTAATAATAAATATTCTCTTATGATTTTCTTAATAATATTCTCTTTTCTCTAGTTCACCTGATTGTAAGAATCCAGTCTATAATACATACAACATACAGAATGATGCATTAATTGACTGCTTGTGTTCTTGGTAAGGCTTCTGGCCAACAGTAGGCTATTAGTTAAGTTTTTAAGGAGTCCAAAAGTTATATGCAGATTTTTGACAGTGCCCCTAACCACATTGTTCAAGGGTTAACTGTATGCTTCTTTTATAAAAAGAAATGCATCCTAATTGTCATAACCCAAAGTGACAATTCTAAGAGATGTATGTGTGAATTTGGTGAACAGAAACACCAACCTCTGAAATTTATCCCAACAGATACTGGAAAAATGTGATTAGAAAATTATCTCTTCGTCTCTACTACCAAATATATGGCCGTTGGTACATGAGAGGTCAATTTTTCCTAGGGCTAAGGGTTATAGAAGATGGAGGCCATATGGGTAGAATTTAAGCATGCATTTGAATGCTGAATTTATCATTTAAGAGTTAGGAGATGGAGATACTGGCAAGTTACTTGATCTCTCTCAGCCTCACTCCCCATGTATATAATGAAGGATGACAGTAATACCTGTGTAATCACTAATGAATAGTTGTAATGATAATTAAACATGACAATGCATATAAAGCACTCAACGCAGTAAATATTTACACATTTAACACTTTATAAATAAAAATTTAATATATGTTAGATGTTTTACTAGTAATATTATTTTGGTCCTGAAATTTTCATCTCAGGGCTAGTAATAGCATATTACTCCTAAGCATCTGATTGGGCCAAACTGTCAAAGAGAAAGGAATTAAGCACACATAATGTTTCCTACCAGAATGTGCTGAGTTTTAGGATCTTTATACTAGGATATATATGATCTTCAATAGCTCTTGCTTCTTAGGGACTCAGAATCTGTAGAGGGAAGATGGAAAACAGAAAACTGATGGTGGGGAGAGGGTAAAAATGAGAAAGACAAACATGTCCAAAGTGACTTTGTGTCTTTCTCTGTCCTTCCATACTCTTTACAGACTAAAGTGTGAAGAAAATGAAGGCATTCTATACCCTTTTACAAAAAAGAAAATTCCAACAGTAAACAGATATTTACTGAGTAATAATTGGGTGCTTAAGCTATTCTAGTACTTTGGGAAATGATATACATATAACAAGATCACAGTCCCCAAATAAGCTTATGATTCCATTGGGAGGAAGTACTAATAATTAGATCGGCAAACAGTTGAAAGTGATAAACAGGGAAGTGCTATAAAGTGTGGGGGCAGGGAAGGGAAGTCTGGTAAAAGGTATCCTATTTTCTTCTGTTATAAATTTCAACCTGGCTATGGAAGCTCAACCACATGGGGCATATGTCAAGTAAATACAGATAAACTATGGGCTCCCCAACCCTCATCAAAATGGAAAAGAGAGTTATATCTTGGCCGAGAGAAAAGAGGTGAGTTAACATTATTATCATCTGTTTGGTTTTTTACTCTTTCTTCCAGACTTACATAAGCCAGTTTTAATCCCCTGGATCCTGTATACTTGTGAAAAACTATAGAAAAATATACAGATTTCTAAAAGAGCACCAAAGGCATGAAACACTGAATACTTGGAATTCCAAACCCTAAAGACCTTCCTTAATAGAAAGAAAATGAGCTCACGTATTTGACTTTAACTTTCCCCTACGAATGAACACTTCAAATGAGCTGGCTAAGGAGTCACGTGGAAGAGAATAAAGGCTCAATCAGAAGTTAACAGAAAAGTCTTCCAGAAACCAGAGTCAATCAAGAACTTAAGTGTATATAAGACCAGGCCTGAAGAAGAAAGATCAAATGTCAAGTTGAGACAAAGTAGAATTTCTAAGTAGTTGAGGTATGTATAAGCCCTCAAAGGAAGGTGAGTGAGTCCTTTGTTAATTAGCTTCACTTAAGTTCTGTTGGTCTCAAGATTGTCAGTGTCCTAAAACAAACAAACAAACAAACAAACAAAAAAACAAACACTGGGATTCCAGCTCCCTATACAACCCTCATCTTTGCTTCTCTCTGCAGAAGGGAATGGATTAAAATTGCTCTGGTGAAGGCAGACTGTGATTCCAACATCTAGCCTACCAAGCTAAAATGCACACACACACATTACCTACCACCTTCTTCCTGCTCCCACCCAAATCCTCCTCTTCCACTCCCAAACAAGGGAAATAGTCCAGTGGCATAGCTCCAGGTCCACATGGCAAGTTGAAGACTGTCACTAAGTCTAAAGTCCACAGACAGGTGTCGGGGCCACAGTCAGAAATTGCCTTGTCACTGACATCTGTTCTCCTGGGGCTTCAGCACAGTCACCAGCACCGCTGGCCTGTCACTAGCTTTCTGCAGATGGAATTCCCTAAATTTACTTTATGCAGAGATGAAGGCTGACCCATAATGTATACTCTCTACCACCAAGAGGACTCCTCTAGCAAGTTAGTTTTCTGGTTTATTTTCAGAAATTTTCCTTCACAAGCTAAGCTTCTTTTTCTGGCATGCTACCTTCTATTGGTAGAAGCCCTAATCATCCCAAAGAAGGCTGAATGGAAAAAAACTAAGAATCTTAGATAAGAGTATGACCTAAGAGTTTAACTCTCTGGGCATTCCATAGCCTCCACTATACTTTCCCCCTCCACCTTCTACATTTCCACTTTTTCTACTTAGTACACACTGCCATGTCTTAGATGCTTCCCCTAACCATCTCTAATGAGTCCTATGCTATAGTCACTCTTTCCATACACCTGCTGATTTTTCTTATTTGTGGCTCTTTCTCAAGCCACTATCTCTGCTGAGAATGGTGCATCCTCATTTATATCCATCTGACCACCTTCCCTTAGTCATCTAAATTATTTTTCCCTCCCTCTTCATACTAGCAGAATTATTTTAATATACACTCATATCCTTAAGGTGTTTTGCACATCATAGGTGCTTATTTATGGATATGAATTACAAACACAAAAATACACACTCAATGAGCCTTTAATTACACATTGTTAATTGCAGAAAGTTTGGATTCCCTTAAAGTAATTATAGAATTTGGACCAAAGTTCTAAAAAATCCTAATCTTTGCAGAGAGCCCTTCAAGGATCTAGAGCTTCCATACTTTTAATGGACTATGAATTTCAACCCTAAAACTGTCAGAATAGTTTTCTTCAGCATTGCTTTATGCAGGTTTTTTTTTTTTTTTGCTTGTCCTAAGTATGTTTATTTTCCAATGTAAATGTTAAAAAGGAGGGAAATCTGAATATTCAAAAGTCTTAAAAAGTGAGAAAAGGCTTGACAAAGACAGCAAACATGCCTAACCAGTGCCTTTCGGGGGGAGGGGGGAAAGAAAGCAATTCATGTCATCATAATCTATACAGGAGCATGCATCTTGCCTAAATAGTTTTACACTTAAAGTGTAACATGGAAATATTTTTTTTATTCCATAATGTACGTAGCCACGGGATGAAAATAAAAAATAAAAAAATATAAAGCATAATGAGAGTTGAGCATCACCTTGAGAGATACTATTACTAATCCACAAGACATGCTATAGGGCAGAATAAATATTTGAAGACCCTAAAAGTCTGTAAATATATTTGTCTTATTACTATACTGAACTTCATCCTCTGGAAAAATCTGAAAGAGAGCCTTCAAGATTGTTAAGGAGATACAAGGAGTAAACAGGTAGCAATAATCTTGTTAATACCTTGCTGTTGACTGATAAAAAGCGTTTATAAAAGAATCTCTATCTCAAGTTCCCATGTACTAAAAATATACATTATAAATTCACTAGAGATTCAAGAAGGATTTAGATTAGTTAATTCATAAATAGATATTTATTATAGTAGATTTATATATTGAACATATCCTCTAAATTTTTGAGGTTGATGTCATAAAGTATCTATGCTTTTTTGAGCCCTTATTCTTGTTATCAGTGTAAGGAAAAACATGCTGGACCAAAATGGTATTTAAGTACAATTCATCATGGGGAAAAATTACTTTGCAACTGTGAAAAACCTCATAGACCACCCATGAAATGTGGTTGGGGTGTTTTATGTAGCTCTCATAAACAGTGGATTAAGGCTAGGCACAGCAACCCTGGTGAGACTAAGAAGAGACCTTAAGGTTCAAACACTGGCTCTTTCATGGTATTGATGAGAAAGGAAGACGCAGAGAGGTAATTAAGTGGCTTGACCAGGTCATACTGAATCATGACTAGAAACAGTCTCTGCGACTCTTTTATTTTTATAGGACAATCTTTGTATTCTATTCCAGAAGAAAAGATTACAAATGAAATACTGTAACTATAAAGTCCTGTGTAACATCCATAACAAACTCTCCTTAGAACGGCCACAAGGAAAAATCTGTGTATTCTAGGAAGGTATGTAATAGTGAGTGAATCTCCACTGGAGCAATACCCCAAAGTAAAACCAAAATTGTTGCTAAATTTGAAAAGTAGTAGCAGACACACTTTCTTCAAATTATTTTTGACAGCAGCATTCATTGCCTCTGAGTTATTAGAATTTGGTAGAAAACAGGATTTGTATTTTCTGTGCTAAAATTGTTCCTTTTTGTGATCTCAATTTCTAGCTGTAAATGCCAACCTATTAGACAAAACGCTGTATGTAGAGGTGGTAGACAGACATGTCATTCAGTGAAACACAGGTATAACACACAGAACAGGTGTCGGGATTATAGTTTTTACTCTAAAAGTAAAGCTGAAAAATGTCCACATGCTTTCCTATAAATCACTGTGCCAACATGTACACCTTTATCAGAAGAGAGTAACAAACCTCTGAAAGATGACTTCCAGCAGGTAGGGTTTTTTCTTGTTCGTTTGCTTTACTTATCTTTACCAAAGTAATAATGTCATAAACATTTGTCTCTACAGAACTCTGGTAGGAAAACATAAAAGTTACTCTATCTTGAGAAACTATAAACCATATGAAGACAAGGGGCTATAGTCATATATCTCTTTTGTATTTCTCATTCTACCTAACCTAAGCTTAGTAAAAACTTGGTTTGGGGGAAAAGCAGGGACTTTCAAGCCAGGAAACTTTTAATTCATGTCTCTTTCTCTTAGTGGCTATACAACCTTGAACAGAATATCTAGCCTCTATGAATCTCAATCTCATCTGAAAAGAGCAAGAAGATTATGTATCTCACAGGATTGTTTCATGGGATTAAATAGGTATGCATAGATAGAGATATATCTAAATATATATGTACATCTATATCTACATATACCTCTATTGGAAATATATATCTCAAATAACCAAGTAAATGACTATAACATTGTAGGTGCTCAGTAAATGTTAATTTAAATTATTCATTGTTAGCATTCCAAATGTAACCGTTGGATTGTATTGGACTAAATTCTCCAGCCATTGAAATGTGGCCTATTCTGGGAAGGAAGCTAACACATGGTTTTGCGGATTAATTGTTGCATTACCTAGAATTTTGTGAGATAAAGAGAAATTAAAGCTAGGATAGGGAGATGAAGTCACTTGTAGAAATTACCTATAGTAGAATGTGACCACTAGCACACCAAGACAAGTCCCACAAAATGAGGAATAACTCAGCTGAAGCAGAGCATGTTTGACAAGGCTGAAGCATGTGTTACAGAAACTTGGGACAGGATGAAAGCCGTTAAAAATTAGAAGGACCAAATTTGGCTGATGACAGCTGCCAGAAATATATGACAACTAGGAACAACAGAACATGTAATCAGAGAATGCTTGACCTTGGCTAAGTGGATTATTCCAACAGGTATAATTAATGGCTGCCATATGGACTGTAGATAGTCACAAATATGACAATGATTTCAGAGGCATCAAAAGAATCTACTGCTGAGCAAATACCTCTCTTTCCCAAAGCCCAAATATTAAATTAAACTCTCACACTCTGTCTCTGCTGCAGTGCCTTAAGAATACTAATGTATTATTTACCAGGAAAAGTTTCTCATATCCTTTTCTTAGAACAGACTTTCATATGGGGAAGAATGAAGAAAAAAAATGGGGACCTAGGGTCCTAGGAAGTCAAGAAGGGAAAAGTGGAAGTCAAGGTAGTGACAAAGCAAAGAAAGAAATGTGAACATGAGAAAAGAAACTGCAGGTTGGAAAGATAAATTTCTTATTTCATTAGGAAAAATCTCTTTGAGAGACATAGCATTGCCAAAATTCTAGAAAATGAGTTAGTCCTCCAACACGGACTAAGAGTAGCTGTGAATTAAATGTAATACATGTATTTTGTAATGTAAAATTTATAAAATTAACAAATGTTATATTTACCAATACACATTGAAAAATTATTATACACTAGGCCCTATACAAAATATGCTATATACACTATCCCATTTAATCTTCACCAATCCCTTAGGAGGTAGATGCATTATCATTCCCATTTTATGGCTAAGAAATCTCAGATTTGGAGAGATTCATGTTAACATGTTTGTTAAATGGCAGAACCAAGACTAAAATTCACCTCCACTTGACTTAGGAGTCTGGGGCTTAGTCATCAGCAGGCCAGAAATTCTAACAAAAGGAAGCAAATATAGAAATATATGAACATGAGATTCATGCCTATACAATGTCATAGGCAACAGAATGAAAAAGTAGTTTCTTATAGAACTAAGAATTTTTCTTCTAGCTTGGTGATAACAACAAAATGCTTTCTGACAGCTGACTTACAACTAGAACTTTTACACTCAAAAATAAGCTATCAGTATGGTCACTTAGACTCATGCCATTATAGTAAAAAGTGAATTTATAATCATTGTTAATTATAAAACTGTCACAGGTTAAACAATACAACAGCAACAGCAACAAGAAAAATAAACTACTCTCCACTGGGAAAAAACTGATTCATGCAGCCAATTCTAGGCTTACTTCCTTGGGGTACTGACATATTAACAGTGATAAATGTGTAAGCAAAGAGCTATAAATTTGGGTGCAGGGACTCTGAGCATCAACCAGAAGGAAGTGAAATGATCGAATATTCTGCTTTTGTTAGATACCACCTCATGTATTCACTAAAATAGTCCATCATCAGCTCTGAAGCAATGAAGTTGTTTAAGTGAAATTCCTATGCCTACCCTAATTCTTTCAGTTGCACCCAGCTGGAAAAATATTTTTTTTATTTTATCTTATTTATTTCAGTGTATTATGGGAGTACAAACATTTTGGTTATTTGATACGGAAAAATAATTTTATTTGAAATTATTGATTTGGAAAAACAATTTTATTTGAAAGCTAAATATGAATTTATTCTTCTGTATATTTCTAAAAAATAAAGGTATATTACTGCGTTTACTTTAAATACAACCTGAAAACTCCTGCTTTTTCTGCTAACCAAAATTCTTGCCACTTGACAACCTCCAAGATGAATATCTACACATCAGTATGATGGAGATTTAAAATTACATTCTGCCTCTAACCTTCTTGTTGACACTAACCCTGTAATGTTTCTCTAAGAATCATTCTCAGTTCTGATGCTGCTGAGAGTTAACATTTATTCCCTACTTTTGTCATTTCCTTCCATATGAGTGACACTCCCGGCCTCCCAACTTGATTCAGACCATTGACTTATCAGATTGGTAGAGTCCGGGAGACGACTGACTCTCCTGGCTGCCAGGCTGCCTACAGTAAGGTCACTGTCTGCTCATAGGTACAGACCTGTGGTTGAAGACTGACTAATTCTGAAGTACAGTATTAACAAGCCCACTTATCTATGAGATCTAAGGGCCATTCTCTGACACAGCCTAGAAGTGCGATGCACTCAAGCAGTGGTGTGCAAAGACTGTTTATGCTAGCTTGCAAGAGCCCAATATATAGATCTCTGCCCAATGCCAAATTCGGTGACATCATACTGGTACCTTGAATTTCACCAGGGTGGGAGTATTTACATCATGAGAATCTGTCAACCCTAAAAATCAGGCTCCCCTCTCCCAAAAAACGTGTTAAACATTTACCAGGATACCAGTTGAATAGTGGCTGCATTTTGATCTTCATCCCTCTAAATCCTGAATTTACCTCACTGATAATAAATTCAGTAAAGGAGTACCATCTACTATCCCAATTCCCAACAATTACATAATTACCCAAGGATTTCTTACTTCCTATTTCTCCCAATTGTCCAAGAAATAAAAGGTTTTAGAAAGGGTATCTGTCGAGTACTATATATTTCAGCTCAGAAAGGTATGAATATAAAATCTTAAAATATTGCCAAACTGTAAAGCAAAATAAAATCGGCAACTACTTAAAAACTCTCCTGGAAATTGTCCATAAAATTCTTTTCCATGAAATGAGTAAAACAAGAGAGAGTGTTAGTTTTAATTCCTCTCATTCTCTTCTGCAACATTTTATGTACTTTTATAATTTTAACACATAGCTTTCTTTTTCATCAGAGGTTCGTTTACCCCTGGAAAATCTAAAGCTGCAGTTTAAGCAGATTCTACCCAGTGGTGGTGGTATTTCAGTCACATGATCTAAATTATGAAAGAGTTTTGTTCCACCTAGAATTCTGACAGCCTCCCTGCTCAGTCTCCTACAGGGCTATAACCCGAAATTTTCATCACCTGTTTTTAAGAAATATACAACATTTAATTAAAACAGCTGCATGGAAATAGCCACTGGTTTTAATAAGAATACTCTATAACAACTTTGAAAGCAAAGCTCAATAGATACAGGTAGGTACTTTTCTAATTTTACCTCTTTTTAAATCTTTCATTAAAAACATGCACCAAATCTTAATCTGTATTCAAATGTGCTATGGTTAGTCATATCCCTTGGGCTAACGTGAAATCTCTAGAGACTCCATCATACAGTGTCTTGGGGAGAATGCTAAATCGGTAAAGACCCAAGGTATTATCCTGGCTTTGTCACTGAGAGACCACATAACCTTGGGTGAGTTCTGCAATTTTGCTTGGCTTGTTCTCTCATCTGTAAAATTAGTGTATGATGTTTCTAGGCCCTTCCTGCCCTGGCATTACAGGAGTCGCTCTGTCTCTCGAAGATATTAGCACTGCCTACCTCCTCTGTCTTAGCTAACAGGTAACCTGCCATGCATTGTTTGAGTTAATTAAAGGGAAGTGATTACATTTTGCCTTTTAAACCTTGCTGAACTCCCAGTTCTTCCTCCCTTCTCCACATGTGGTACGTAAAAGAATATGGTGCTATGGCCTTATTATGTCTGTGCTCCCTGAAACCGTTGCTGTCAACATTTCTTCCTACCCTTCCCTTTGCAAATAATTAGAATGGGGTGAATTCCACTTTAAGCCTCAAGTTCCTCAAGGTTTCCACCCCTCTTCATACTCAGGCTGGGATCTTTGTTCGGTTTTCGGATCTTTGTTCGGTTTTCTTACAGCCCCTTTGAAGAGCGGACATACTGGTTCTGGGTAACACTATCACCTCCCCATTCCTCTCCACCCCGCACCCTGCACCCAGTTCTACTCCTTCCCTCAACAAGCTGGAGAGAAACAGCTGGAGACGGTCATTTAGTGACAGGCTGGATGCATTAATTAAAGTGACTTTTTTTTTTTTTTACATAGAACATTTAGAACCAAATTTAAACATGGTTTTTAGCATAAAATGAAATGTACGTCAATACTATCCCCTCATCTCAGTCAGTCCTCCATGGGTCCTCATGGACTTTTTAGAAAGACCAGATCTCTAGGTTGGAGGGCCCCTGGGTGTCATCTGGTCCAAATACCCATCTGATTCATAAATTTCCTCCACCACACCCCTTCCAACGGGCCCTTCAGCTTCTGATTGTGCACACCAAGCAGCTGGAAACTCACCACTAGAGTAAGATACTGCCTTGGGACCACCAAGACTTTCCTGTACTAAACTTCTATTAATACATCTTGGATTTAGACAATGTCTGCATATCTTAGTCTAAAGATACGCTCCATTCTCATCCCAATTCAACAGATGGGGAAATGGTCACAGAGTTCAAGTAACTTGCCTGAGGACTCAAACAGCATCAGACCTGAGATTTGCACAAAGAGCCACCCTTAAGCCCAGAGGCTATCCTGTCTCTAGCTTCATAATGAGTACCTGAAATGTCCCTGTGATTCAATTTATATTAAGCCACTTTAAATATTTATATAATTCTTTCCTTATCTACCTGCCAAGTCATCTCTCTGTATCATTATTTTCCACTAACTCTCCAATGTGGCTTGCTACTGACTTCAAAAAGAAACCCACTCCTGCTCCCTTGGCCTCTGTATTTGGAATGTCCACTTCATTTCCCTTCTAATCTTACTCATCCTTCAAGGCCTGGCTTAACTGCACGATTTCCAGCAACTCCTCCTGCCTACTCCAACAAAAAGAGAGGCTCTCTTCTTTCATCTCCTTTGCTACAGAAACAAATGGCCCACTCACTCTTGCTAAATATATATTATTGATGTCTGGCTCCTACAAAATAACTGGTAGCTTAAGTTTTTGTTAGTGTCCCACCAGGCCCATAGTGGGAGTTAAAGTCTTGAACAATTTCAGAAGATGACCCTAAATACCTTAAAGACCCTCCTCTCTTATTTCCTTTGAAAATGCTTGGGGTGACAGATGCACCAATAACCTCATTTGTAGGCTGGAATAAATAAATCATTCTAAAACTCATCCGGCTAATGTTGACATTTCCTTCTCTACCTGAAGGCATGGCTTGTAACAGTTCAGTGGCTTAGCAGGTGCATTTCTGCATGCTGGCCACCAGAGAGCCTGCTTTCCTTTCTTTTCAAAGCTATTCAGTACTGGAAATGGAGCCTTTGCAAACCTGGAAAATAGTACTTTTGCCAAAGCTTCTTTGGTGACACTCCTTCATCCACGCCACCCATGCCATAATACAGAGGACCCAATGTTACCCTAGCCTCTAGATAAGACAAGATGCTCTCTGAGCATCCTCCAACCTTAAATCTATTCATCAAACAGAATTGCAGGGGCAAGAAAAGACTGGAGTAGAGGGGACAGGGAGGAGGACATAAATTAGCAAAATACACCAAAGCCCCCACCTGCCCCCTCCACATTCAGTGTGACACCTTCGTACTGCAGTGAGACTGAGCCTCAGGTAACCCTTTCGATGCTTTCCCTCCTCCTCGGATTCTAGGCAGATCAGTTCTCAGCCAGAGAGGCCGGGGGTGGAATTCTATTAATATCCCTTATTCACTGCAATGCCCCAAATATCTTGAGAACCAGATTTCCTTTCCCATGTGAAAAGACAGCTTAACTTAGTTCTTTCCTAAATCTTCTGACAGTTTTACAAGTAGGGTGGTGAGTGACCTTTCCTTCTTTGACAAAAGTGTATATAGATGTGCCTATTCACAGGAATCTGACAGAGCTGACACCTGGTTCTCCAAAATGTAGTTTCACTCTAACCACATTCCACTGACATTTATAGAATATGATTATTTTTGATAGTGGGGAACAAAGGGGGAAGGGTGATCAGAATTGTAAAAGCACAAGCTTTTATGCAAAATTTCCCCACTGAAAGGTGAATCCTATTTCCAGGATGGATGAGCAGTATACAAATGATGTAAAACACCATTCTCTTCTCTTTTCCTGGGAAGAGATGGCTTTGCCTTTTCCTTGGGAGCCTCATGCCTGCCCCTCCATGCTCTTATTTTACGAGATGTTCCCCTTCTCCCAGAGCTGCTGATGCTCGTGTCCAGACAGCTACACAAAGCTAATGATTCTTTGAGAAATGACAAAGTGCTTTTTGAACAGTACACAGGCCTGCTTTCTTAAGTGCTGGGGAAAGGCCATCAAATTCTGGGCGAGATGCAATTCGAGTCAAATTTGACATGTTGAAAGTTAATGACTTTATTATGCTTCATGGTTTATAATTCAGTCATAAGCCGTGGCAGGTTGGGCACATTTCTTCAGACAGTTAAGAATTAGGAAGACTAAAGCCTGTCAGCTTTACCAGATGGTCATTAACTGGAAATGTGTTGTTTAAGCAAGATACACTCAGCAGGGGAGGAAGGCTCTCCTACAGAGTTTCATTGACCATAAACCTCTTCATACCTACCTTTTTAGGAAGAGGTGAGAGCTGCAGAGAAGGAAGGCATGCTGAAAGAAAAAGATCACCTTACCTATTTTCCAGAATGATGAGGGGCAACACGTGCGCTGTGTGGATTAACTTACAACATCAGAAACAAGTAACCAGCTACCGACAGCACGTAAATTGAAGCCCACATGCAATAGTCTTCACAACATACTATGAGCTTGAGACCCAAATGGTGAGAAGGAACTAGGCCCAGTATTTCATTGAGGCATAACTGAGAAAGTAGGGAGTAAGTAAGGATAGAAAATTATGGAGAGAAAGTACAGGAGGAGACCACAGAGGTCTGAGAGGGGCAAGGGAGCCTTTTAGAATTAACTAAATTCATTTTATCCACTTCCACTGACCATAAGTGGTTTCATTTTCATTGGAATATGTTCAAGGGACACTGTCCAGGACTTCAGAGGGGCTAGGAATCTCAATACTGTGTTTAATGACACACCAAGGAACCCGGGTTAGAAGATAGGTAAGATAAATGAATTTATGGAAGGATTGAATCTTATAACCACCTGTTTATGAGCAAAACCCAACCATAAAAGCAGCTGTAAGCAGAAAACAAAGAAACATCATTTTGTCCTTTTGACATACATAATGGTATTTAAATCCCATAACAGCAGCAAAGATTGTAAAGAACTGATTGTAATTGTCACAATTCACCGTATGCACTTCTCCACTACATTATATAGCTTTGCAACTGGCAGGCCTGATCAGGTATAAAAGAAAACAGAGCTTTTGGAATCCCAGGAGACAGAGGAAACAACGCTTATCTGATTCCTCTCATTGTAAATTACTGTGGGTAGAGGCAAGATAATTCCCCAGCCATTTCAAATATGGAGAACATTCATAGAGACAGCACAACTGGCATCTAAAATCATATTAGCTTTGGTGTTTTTTTTGTTTTTGTTTTTGTTTTTGTTTTTGTTTTGCCATTTTGGATGTGGTTTGGAAGAGGGTGTTGTAAAAGAATGGAAATGATGAGCGGATAGGATGTTTATGAGTACTGAAGCAGATGTTCTTGAAGTCATTTCTTGGAAGATGTAGAATGGCTGTATGAAAGAAAGCAGACACATCTTAAAGAAATAAACTTACTTGGAAACTCTGAAGACCTCTAAAGTGTTGGTCGAGTAAAAACAAAAATATCAGTTACTTACACACACACACACACACACACACACACACACACACACCTCATACTCTCCTAGAATATCTAGGCTTAACATCTTCATTATTTTTCTTTTAACAACCCAAAGTAACTAAAAAACATATGAAGACATGAAAATAACAAAATGTTTTGTCTTTAGATTAAAGAAAAAGGGAGATAGGCAGAGTAATTACAAAATCCAGCTAAAGACCATGAGATCGAACATAAAGAGCTAATATTCCTAATCACGTAAGTCCGTGGCATGTTAGAGTTGGAAGGTACTTGGATAGCAACAAGACCAATACTGTACCTCTCAACTATTCTAACCATCAGCTACACATCAACTTTGCCACAGTTCATTGAATGCAAAAATAATACATATTCAAGGTCAACATTCTTTTTATAAGGAAGAGGGGGCAGAAGCCAATGGGGGCAAAAGTAGGTAAGTGGGAATAAGTGAGAATTAAACAAGAACATATGAAAAGACGTGATCTGCAAGAATTAAGAGTATTAAATAAGAGCTTACAGAGGGATACACTAAAAGGCTATATTTTTAAAAATGCCTTGACTTTAATTTTGTTATACATATTTCTGGATGTTGGCAACATTTCTTTAGTCATCTCCTAATTCAGAAAGACAGTTATTTCAAATCACAAAAAATCTCTATACAATCAACACTATGTGTTAACGCAAAGCTTGGATATCATATTTGTAGTAATATTTTTTGATGGCTGTTTTGACTTCCAGATATAGAAAATACAGTTTAATTCAGAAAGAGCCTGGAATAGAAAACCCTAAGTAAATGACTCAAACAAGAATTCTTTAAAATGTAGATGATAAATTTTATACTGCCCTTCTTATTTTAATTGAGCCAAAGAAGACAGTTTGCAACACATTTTTTTTTCAGGCCTCTGACATCATCATAAACATCACTGGTTCGTTACTCAAATTATACTCATTATTATTTAAAGGATTTGACATCACATAGTAAAATGCTACAAAATATGTCAGTGGGTATGAAGTAGCAGAAAAAAGACAGAAATAAATGTTTATTTAATGAGGCGTTGCCAACATATAACAGTTATCTGAATATAAAACCATTTTATGGCCGTTCTATGTATAGTGAGGAACTATATATAAAATTGTTTTGTGGTTGCTCAGGAATCTTTTTACAGCCAAACCATCAAACTTTAACAAATTCTTGACCAAATATAGGCCAACCTTACACTTCTTTTTAAAGTAAAGTAGTTTAAAATATGTTCTACCCTCTGAGTGCCTGGAACTATAGCAACTAATTGTGCTAAGAACTGAGTTAGATAACATTTTATATATATTTTATATATATTATATATAAATATACATATAAAATATATATAAAATAAAATATATAAAATAAAATATATATGTAAAATACATATACACACACATATATATTTACATCTTTTATTTCTTATTATATCTTTGTAAATTGGGCACTATTACTCTCATTGTACAGATGAGAAACCTGAACGTTAGAGAGATAACTTGCCTGATCATGGAAAAGAAGCCAAAGAACAAAGACTTGATTCAGAAGTAGTGTGTTGAATGGCAGCCCCCAAAAGGATATCCATGTCCTAATCTTCAAAACCTATGAATCCTCAGAACCTATAAATATTGTCTTATATGGAGAAAAGAGTGAATATCATCTTTCAAGGCAAAAGATGTGATTAAGAGGAGTTTTCCTGGATTAGCCAAATGGGCCTTGCATGTAATCACACATATCCTTATAAGTTAGACACGGAGAAGAACAGACATGCACGGGGCAGAAGGCCAGGTGAGGATGGAGACAGAGATTGGAGTGAGGCAGCAACAAGCCAAGGAGCACTGACAGCCACCAGAAGCTGGAAGAGACAAGGAACAAAATCTCCCCTAGAGCCTCTGGAGGAAGCACAACTTTGGCACCTTAGCTATAGACTTCCCCTCTCCAGGACTGCGAGAGAATTTATGTTGTCATAAGCCACCAAATTGGTGGTAATTTGCGTGGCGGCCACAAGAAGCAGGTACACCAGGTCCTTGGACACCTTTCTGCAACATCATTCAAGTTTCCTGACATTAGAATGCCAGGCTGCAGACCTCAGAACACGGTGCTCCAGACATTCCTCACGTCAACACAGACTTGGGGTCAGCCACAGCAGACTTAAAATCTAGGTTCCTCAGGCTCTGCATAAATTACTATTTTTCATATGTGATTCCAAATGTTTCCACTGATACTAAAGCAAACCCCCAAGAGCACAAGCTCTCAATTTCACCAAATGCCTCCCTTCTTTATTGAGGGAAATGGGATTACCCAAGAAAAGGATGGAAATAAATGAAATGTTCTCTTGCTGTTCTCAGTTGAGTCTACTCTGACATGAAGAAGCCAATTCTACCACTGATCTTATTACGTGCTAGGTATTAAACTTGTAGAAATGAGGGTGGATTTGGCCTAAGGGATTTTAAGATTCTTTTTAGCTGAAAGATTATTTCTAGCTCTAAGGGTCTCTATAATTATGTTTCTCAACAAATATGTGTTGAATGAATAAAGGAATAAATCAATGAATAAAAATGTTGCTATGCACAGAGCCAAAATAATCAAGCCCCATTGTATTACAATAACAAGTGTTTAAGCTAAAAAGAATGAATGTCTTACCAAAATATCATTCTCTAGGGCAACAACCTGAACAGACTATAAATGATTAGATTAAAGGAAATAAATATCTAGATCTATGGTAATGATACAATCAAACCCCTTCTGGCATGAATTCTTATAGGAGGCACGAGAAATTTTAGGTATAATTCAGTGTAAAAAAGGAACTTGAAATGTAACATTTGAAGGAAAATTTTGATTCTCAAGGCAAAAGATCAAGAGATTGTTGTTGTTGTTGTACTTTTTTAATGTCAGAGAGCATTCTAAGTACTTTGCAGCATGAAATTATCCCATCCTCACCCCAATCCTAAGAGGTAGGAGCTATCATTATTCTCATTTTATAGGCAAGAAATCAGGTCACAAAACTTATTAAAGTCACACAGGACATAATAGAGTGACTAAAAGGCAGAGTGGCTAGTACAACACTAACTGTCAAAACATTGGTGAGAGAGAGAAGCAGGGTGGAGGAGTTGATGAAGAACTAGAACTCTGAATATGAAATCCCCCAGCTCATTAATTTATTTTTCCATTCTAAAATATGCTTTTGCAAATAATACACATTAGGCATTTTGCAAGACACTGGAAAGAGAATGGAGAACAAAATAATGAATTAGTAAGATGTTCTAGAGCAAAAGAGAGACTTAATTCACAAATGGGAGAAAACTAAAACAGAATTTAAAACCTGATTCAGGGAAACATACTTACAAGTAAATTTGGGAAAAGGGGTTCTTAAAGAACCCTTTACCTGCAAGCCTTTCCTAACGGTATCTTAGTGAGCATGGTCACAAAATGTTCCAAGCCCTTATCATCCAAGATGGTGCCAGAAAGACATGAAAAGTCCCTGTGAAGTCAACTCCCAAGGAGCCCCAGGAACCCAGGTGAAGGAAAGGGTTATTCACCAACGATATAAACAAAAGGCTAAGCAGGAAACAGCGGGAGGATGGCCTACAAAAAGAAAAATAATCCATTTGGTTCTAAATACCAACAAAGCAAGAGATGATTTCTGTCAAAGCAGAGATGTTTCCTAGTGATTCTCAGTCACCAGGTCAGAAATCGCTCTAGTCGTTTCTTCTCTGCTCAACGTACAATAAGTCATTGGACATCTGTTACCTGATAGGAATCCTGAAGAAATGCTCAGACTCTTAAAGTAAAAGGAAGTGGGTTTGAATCATAGCTCTGCTAAATACCAATTGTGTGGCCTTAGGTAAGTCACTTATAGGCTCCCAGTTTTAATTTCATTATGTGGGAAAGAGAGATAATAATAGAACCCACCTCATAAGTTGGTAAAGAATTAAATGTAATAATGTGCCTGAAGTTTAGCAAAGCATTGGGTACACAGCAAGTGTTCTGTCACTGAATACTGAATACTAAGTAGTAGTATTACTATGATTTGATTAGTAGATTGATCAATTAATGTGGTTGGAATAGTTATTAAATTTGAACAAGTTTTTTACTGGTTCATCAATATTCTGGTTCTTCTCCTACAGGGCACATGGTAGGATTACACTTCCCTATTCTCTTGGAGTTATGCATTACCAAGTGATTTTTCTGAGCTAATGGAACACAGGTGGAAGTAAAGTGCCACTTCAGGGCAAAAAATACTAATATTTCAAGGCCAGACATGATTGTCCATATCTTCTTCCTCCTTCCAGAGTGATTGGCAACATTCCAGATGGTGACAGCCCCTCCATCCCCGGTCCCTGAATAATGATGACACAAGGCAGAACCCTCTGTCAGCCTGTGATGGGTCTGAAGTATGGAGTGAGAAATGAACTCCCCTGTGTTAAGATCCTGAGGTATGGAATTCATTTGTTACTGCAGCACAATCTGTCTTATCCTGACTAATACAACAGCATCTCGGTTTGTTCAGACTTTTAACTTATAAGTAACATAAATGCCTTCAGTCCATTTATACATTGATCCAATCTCTTGTTTTCATTCTTGTTACCTGTGTGCCCTCTTCCAATGTTTATAAATCAAGGCTGTCTCATAGATGGCAATTCCCACAGGGAAAAAACTGTGACTTTGTAATTCTCTTCATGTAACAGAACTTCAAACAACACTAAAATGGGATTTGGCATTTAATAAACACCTCTTTGACAATGGCAATGACAGTGATGATCGCAAATCCATCTTCATGATAATCCCTTTATGTCCATTCCCACTTACTTCTCTCTTAACAGACAGACAAATATTTTGAAAATAACTGTCACTAAAGAAGGCATGTAGGTAGGCACTTTGCTCTCTGCTTCAAACCTATTCTGAGAACAGAAAAGCAAATCAGTAAAGCTGATATTCCTGGGCCTTGCATTAATGCTCTAGAATAAGTAACAAAAATTCAAATGTGTTCATGTTCTATAAAGGAAGCATAAAAACAATTAGTCTTTATACAAATTTTCTTTTTTTGGAGCAGTGATGCATAAAAACACTTACGGACTATTTGCACAACTCAGAAAGAAGCAGAAGCTAGTTGAGAAGTGTTTATGCATGCAGATGTGGTGGTCTGTCTTTATTCTTGCTGAACCATCCAGCATCCTAAGTCATAAGACCTATTTGCTTCAGCTAGGGAAATCAGTGGCCAAAGTGACAAGGCTGGTCAGCACGCCTTGGGCAGGGTACAGGGGAGGAGGAGGGGGGCAGGGAGGGAGGTAAATACGCAGGTGAGTGAGGCAACAGGTGTACCTTTTTCCCTTGCCTCCCCCTTTGCTCACTCAAAGGGTGGACTGCAGAGCCAGCCCAGAGAGGGTGTGCAGCCCATCCCAGGACCCACTCCACATCCACTCCAGATGGTGCTGTGATCAGTGAGAAGAGCTCAGATGAATTGCATGGACAGACAAGATGCACAAAAGGTGAAAATATTGAAGTACTTGGGCAGATCACCCCCCAGCCCACAGCTAGAAACGTGAAGGAGGGTTGCTGAGCAGGGAAGCAGCCTTTTTTTCCCCAACAATGATTCACCGGCCCAGCTCACTCTGGCAGGGATAATTCCTGTATCCTCCCCAAACAAAGAACAAAAGACTATACATCAAGACTGAAATCTTGCACCAGAACTATTTAGCTACAGACACTTCTGGAGAGAGAAAGAAACCATGACAATAACAACAAAATCCTCGCAAACGAACAGATGAAATTGTGAATTAAAGAAGGACTCAGCACTGAATGAGTTTAATCTACATGTTTAAGAACATGAGCTTTGGAATGGGGCTGACCATTTTCTGCCATTTACTAAATGACTGCTGTTGGTTGAGTCACTTGATCACTGAATCTCTTTGTGTCTCAATTTCCATGTCTGTAAAATGGAAAGAATGGTACCACCCTCTCAAGATAACTTTGAGAATTAAATAAAATAATGCATGCAACAGTGTTTGCCAAAGGTCTGGTAGACAGCAAGTGTTCAATAAATGGTAGTTATTAGTAACATAATGATTTAACATGTATGATTTCAATACCATATTATAGTTATCAAGAATAGTTATGCATTCATCTTCTCCTAGACAATAATTGTAAGAATTCATGTCACAAGAATGAAGTAATATTTTTAAGTGAGGATGTTAGCCTATAAAATTAATCTTATCTTAATTTGAAAGTATAGCATGGTTTAAGATAGACTTTCTGAAGATCTGCTAAAATATAGAAGCACTTAAAAGATTTTTTAATGGAATAAAATTTTCCAGGGAAAGATAAGAAAGTTAAAGATTTGGTAATAAAACCTCTATTATATGCCCTAGACAGTAGAGCTAAAACGGGAAAAAAGTGATTGTACTAGTCCTACTTTATTCTCCTTGGTAATCACTCTATATCTGACATCTAATATCAAAAATCTAATCTATATCACTAATATCTCATCTATAGCTAAAATCCCTCTTTATCTAATATCGTACAATCAAATGATATTAGCCTTCCCTGAGTTTCTAATACAGATATGCATCCTCAAGTTAAGTGAAAATATGCTACCTAATCCAGTATAAGTCTAAAAATTATAAAGGCAAGATTTTGCATCTATACAAATATCTGTTTTCTAGAGTACTATTTTGTGGCATAACAACATGCAAAAGTGGATTTTCACTAAAAATGGAAACTCAACTGATGTGTTTCAATACAAGAGCAAATGAAGAGCAAACTTTTGGAAGGGACCAGTCAAAGCATAGGATGGCTTCTACTTCCAGTTCTAGAGCTGGCAGGGACAGAAACGTCAGGGTAGGTTGGGCAAAAACCAAGAGGTGTTTCTCAAAGGACACTTGCTCTTTCTAAGGGAGTCAGAAAAAAGTGCTATATGAGAGTATTCCCCACTCAGGTAGAAAACATTCTCGAGGGAGAAAAAAAACCCACAAAAATAAAGAAACAAAAGACTAGGGCAAAGCATTCTCAGTTTTCCTTCCATAAACTTGCGTGACAACTGCCAGGAATACTCAAAAGACCCAAAGTGGCCATTATTCACAGCTGTATCCAACATTAAATCCCCAAATTAACACACATTTTACAGCCAACAAAGGCTTTAGACATGAGGTGGAGAGAGGTTTGTTTTCATTTTAATAGGAACTTGGCTGCTATTTCTAACCCAAAGGTAATTTGCTTCTGGACTAAAAGAGAGACCTTAGAATTAAGGGTAGAAATGCTGTAATCCTGAATAAACCATTGCAGATCAAGCATTCTGAACAGAGGTCAACGGAAGGGCATTCAGTCTCCCTTTGCATTCATGTTGTAGTCTCTCACACTAATCACCAACCCACCCCTAGGAAAAAGTTGCCTAGTTAGGAATGGGGTGGACAGTAGGTGGCGATGTAGGTCAACAAGTGAACTTGAACATGGCCTTCACAGACAACAGCCTTCGAAAGGGGGAGCAAGGGCTACATACACCTTGTGGCCACTCTGGGGTTCCATGCAAAGGAAAAGAAGCATGGATCTTGTCTGGCTGGCAGCAAGGAAACAGCTGGCCCTGACACACGAGAGGGCCCAGCACAAGCCTGGTCCAGTCACAGGCCTACCTTCTCCTTGCTTATGTCAATACTGAAAGTCTTTCCGCTCACGTAAATTGTCCCATTTACACCTCGACACGGATCATACATACAAGTAATCGTGCAACAAATTAAAACAAAATGGAACAAAACAAAAATACACGTCATGAAATAAACTAACACTGGAGCCCACTAAACTCTCATGGAAGATATAGATTATGCTGTTTTATTTTCCATCAGGTTCCTCTCTTCCTGAGGGTTCCAAATAATAGCATTCCATTGTTAAAAAAAAAAAAAGTTATTACTAAAAAGACTAGGGTTTCTGAAGTTGTGGTCTCCATACAACCTACATCAGACTTACTGCACATGCTTATTAAAACGCATATTCTCAGTCCCAACTTGACCTGCTGCATCAGATGTTCTGAGCACAAAGCTGAGCAAACTACAGTTTAGCCAGCCCCTGACTTAGGCAGTAAAATTGCTCTTCATAATTTGGACTTCATTGAAGAGCCTACCAAGAAGTAGGTGAAAGATTTTTGAATAACAACATTTATGGTCAGGGCAGCGTATCAGAAGCTGGGATTTACAAGGAGGTTGTTTTTCTCTCACCTCTTTCCCAATATGACAGATAATAGATAGAATAAGCAACGTTTCCTTCCCTTTTATCTTTTATTTTGTGTCTTGACTATTTCCTAAGATTTTCTGGTCTGGAAAATTTAAACATCTTAACTTTTCTAAGTGCATGCAATTTTAATACTTAGAGCTTTGGGGTGAGGTAGACACATTAAAAAAGATTTTAAAAATTGATTCAGTGTGTATTGTGTGTCAGAGCAAGGCCACAGCCATGACAAATTATGGGGCCGCCCTCACAGTTCCTTAGGGGACAATCAGGATGCCAAGAAGCCCTACAATTAGAGGACAGTGGCTGGAAGGAGTCTTGATTACAAAATTCTGAGAGCCAGTGCAAGATGATTTCTTTCTGAGAGGGAGTCACCTCACCAGATGAGATCAAGATGAGAAACATGCATCTTCTACATGAGACCAGCTTAACAAAGTTATCAAAGTTGTATTTATTTATATTACATTTTTAGACCCAGCAACTTTGCAGAGCTGCCTTGGTAAATGAAGGTCCTGGATAAGACCAAAGTATTACACAGTTGGGAACTTTGTGTGGCTAAGTATCCTAACAGAAAGTACAGTAGAAACAAAAGCCTATGTATACAATAAACTGTGGCAACAACAACAGTAACACAATAGCAGACAGACATACAGTGGGTGAAAAATATAAACATTTCTCTTTACTTAACCCTCCCCTTCAACCCCAAAAAGAAAGATAGGGAAAAAAAGAAAGCTGAATGCCAAGTGCCCAGATCATAGTGCAAAAAGAATAGACTTTAAAATGTCCCACAAAGTGGGGGTCCTAAAAGCCTCTGACAAATCTCATTTCCATGTGTGGGAGCCTGTCTTGCCCCAAACCTATTGCTTCCAATTCCTTCTCCGAAGGTGTAGCCAGCCCACTGCCTCCGCCACCAGCTACCGCCAACTGCCGGAGCAGCTGGTCGAATGAATACATTTCAGCAGAGAATCTTAGTGAAGTGCGTAAATCCCATACAGGGTGGCTGCAGGCAGAGCTATCATCAGCCCCGGCTGAGCTATTTTGGGAATCATCAAAACCGATTGTCCACCCCCGCTATTCTCTACAACTGCTCTCCTATCCCAGTTCTCTCTCCCCCAACCTGAGATGCCCGCCCAAGATTGACTGATCAATAATATGATACAAAGCAGACAGCTGAAGGGAACTGGTAAACAAGCGACATAAGTAGAGAGATTTAAGAGGGATACACAATACAGAGAATGTGATCGAGGCTGGGGCATCTTTACACAGATAGCCTGAATAAGAAAGAATCCAAGCACCACAGATGGACTGGGGGTGGGCTGGGAAGAGGGAGGGAGAAGGAGGGGAGCCTGCAACACAAAAGGTTTCTCAAGGCGCATCCTCTCTCTTTTTCCCCCCACCACATGCTGTAGGTGGGTTCTTAATTTAGCAGGGTAGCATAAAATGGCTTCATGCACAACTTGCTCCTGAACCTCCCAAAGTCTTGCTATTTTCAACACTGCATTGTGTGTGCTGGTAGACGCAGCAGTGGCTAGATAGTTCAGGTTATTGCAAGAAGGAAGAGAAAATTCAGCAACAGAGTTCAGGCGAACCAACTATATTGGTCCTCCTTGTACCTGAGGATTAAGAAAGGAAGCTTTGCTTGTCTCAGTGGAATGTTTGGACAGGAGCCTCCTCACCATGACCTGGACACAGGGCTTACAGAGCAACACTGCAAGGGCCAGGCAGTCTCCCCACTCACAGGCAAGGTGTCCCCAGATTCCCAGGAGTTGGAACTAACTAATGGCCCTGCTTAGTTTTCCCAAGATAATGGAACCTTTGGCTTTAGATTTTTACAGTCTGTTTTTCCTCTCCTCGCACTGTCTGCTTTCCTTCTTTCCAATCTTTTTTTTTTTTTTTTTTTTTTTTTTTTTTTTTTTTTTTTTTTTTAAATTGAGAAAAGGTTTGCAGGGGGATATGTTGCTGTGGGGATTTATTGGAAGAAGCAAAAGAAAAAAAATGGGCAGAAGACACAATCGAGAC